>PVJL010021102.1:0-11077 GCA_004026885.1 Lyroderma lyra
CCCACCCCCCGGCCCCGGCCCTGTCCCGCCCCGTCAGTCAACACGGATCCTCCGCTCGACTCCCCAACTCGGGGTAGGCCCTGGAGCGAGGTGTCCCGGGGCCACCGCCAGGAGTCTTTGAGTCAGTTGCCCACAGGGATGATGAATAGCCTTCAGTGTTGGGGAACCGCAATCTCATTGAGAGGGGGTGCCCAGGACCCCTGCCGCCCGCATGTTCTGCGTAGCAATCCTGGTAGCTTGGGTAGAAGCTCAGACAGGGCTCCCACGGTAAGCGCGAGTCTCGGCTTCACAGAACTTCTGCAGGGACCCCAATGCCTGTTCCCAAACTCAGGAGTGAGAACAGTAGCCGGCGGGGCCTGCGAGCCCAGCGTCCTGGGGCGCCGCTTCCCGGAGGCAATCGAGGACAGTTGCTGTGGCTTGGGAACCCTCTAGGAAGAAAGGAGAAGCCCCCCAAAATCTCCGTTCCACAGAGTCAGTCCTTATTTTGACCAAGAAGCCTCAGGTTCATGTATTTATATTCTGGGGTGGGGTGGGGGGTTCAGGTAGGCTGCGGTTTTTAATCTCAAAAATTAAAGTTTTCCAATGGCCTCTTTGCACCAAAGACTGTTTTCCTAGGGGAGGAGTTGGCGGAGCCCCTGGGACTTGAGTTTGGAGGGTTAATCGTTGTTGATGGCTCTCCTGAAGTGGCTGTAAGCCAGCTGTCACCTGGCCCAGAGGGCCTTCCCCTGGTGTGTGTGTGGGGTGCAGGGGGGGGTCCCCAAGATTCAGCTTCCAATCCGTAAGCCCTATGCCCCTTCTCAGCCTCTGTTAAGCTTGAGGCAGGGTGGGGGAACCTGGCCTCTGCGTTGATCTGCCCCCTCACCTCCCCCCCAACAGGGTCTTTGCCTCCTGAGCACCCTCTTCTCCCATGGAATCTGGATTGGAACCCCCTTGACCTGTGCCCACCTTCCCAGCCCTTCCTTCCACTGGGCTCTGATGGGTGCTGCAGGTGGAAGGCTCCTGCCCACCTCCCTGCCTACCACCCTCCCCCACCTTCCCCATGTTATTGCTTGTGTTGATTTGCATGCCATTTTGCTTGTGGTCTCCATAGCAACAACTACCAAATGGCCTAAGGATAATGGAGGGGCTCTGGGGCCGGTGGGGGAGCCCAAAGAGGGGTTCTGGCTGTTAAACACGAACGTGGGAATCCCACTGCATGCCTGGCACCAGGTAGCGCCCCCTCCCCCAGCCCCTTGGCCAAGGCAGCCCCCTTGTGGCCCTTGTGCAGGGGCCTGGTTCCTACCCTGTGTGGGGGGCGTCAGGGAGGGGGGCAGCCTCTAGAAGAGAGAGTGTGTCTGGTTCCAGAACAATGGAATGAACACAGGGAAGCAGAGCGGCTAGGGAGGGGCGGGGAGCACCCACGGCGGGCAACCAGACCCTGTGGAAACCACTCCGTCTTAGGATGAAGACCTCCAGCCCCAGTCTTGTCTTGTCTCCATTGTCCATCTTTGCCTCTCATCTGGCCACGTCCTCTCACCCTTCCCAGGCTGCGCTCTGCAAAAAACCCCAAAGCATTACTTCATGTCTCAGGGCCTCGCTTCTGGGGCTGGACTCCGGAGAAATCGTAATTCTCTAATTCCTTTCATGTGTCTGGCCCAGAGCTGTTTACAAAATGCATTCACAGCTGCACAAGGCAAGCCTGGTGAGGCTGGAGGGCCGGCACTGGGCACTGTCCCCGTTTAAAGATGAGCTCGGGGCTGAGGTGGGACAGGCAGGCAGAGGAGGTGGGGACAGTGGGGGTAGGGGCGGGCCTCCCCCAGCCCTGTGTCCTTCTGCAGCAAACTGGAAACTCATTCCCTGTTTGAGTTGGACTAGACTTTCCTGGTTTTATTCATTGTCAGAGCATATCTCCTGATAATTTCTCACTTCCTAGGTCCAGAGCTCTGGGAGTTCAGATCTACCTGGACAGGGCTCTGCTTCCCCCACCACACACACACTCCATAGAGCTTGGCTTCTGCCGCTGGCCCTGGGGGCGTTGTGAGAGTGTGCTGGAGCGGGGAGCCTGCTGGAGCTGGGAGCCTGCTGTGAAAAAAACAAAAGACCCAAACAGAGTGCACTGCCCAGGGAGCAGGAATAACCCACGTGCAGATGCAGAAACAGGGCCCTGGGAGAGGAAGCCCCTCTCCTAAGCATGTGTGTACACGCTCACATACATACACACATGCACAAACAGACGCAAACACATCTGCGCATGCACAGACACGGAATCACGAGCACACGTGCACACACAAACACACACAGAGCATGTTCCTGTCGGGACCAGGTATCACAGGAGGGCAGACCCCACCTGATGAAATCTTCCCACTGTTTCCCCAAGGGCCTTGGCCCTCTCTGTCCCTGTCTCCGTGCTCACACCACTCGCACCCTCCCCACAGGGGGGTTGCTCAGGTGTGTCACATTCCGGCTGGCAGTTAAAATATAGTAAAAAGTCACTATGTGAGAGGTGGAGGTGGGGGAGGTGCAGGTTTTTGTGATACAGGCAGAGGTTATGTCTCTGGCAGGGACGATGCGATGGGCCAAGCCAAGTCAGGCTTAGTTTAGGGCAGGGGAAGGCAAACTGTGGCCTGCAGGCCACATCCAGCCCCCTGCCTGTTTATAAATAGTTATTGGAACCCAGCATGCCCATGCGTTTGTGTGTGGTAGGCCTGCTCTCACGCTACATGGTATGGCTTGCCAAGTCTAAAATGTCTACTATGTGTCCCTTTAAGGAAAGTTCTGTGACCCTTGCTTTAGAGGATTAATCACAGAAATGTTCTCAGTTTCATTTTTTTTCATCCTTATACAACTGAGTCATCTGGTTGTCCAATCGCTATCTGTCAGTCATGATTTGGGGGGAACCACTTATTTAAGGAACACTTACTAAACCTCTGCTATGTGCTACGAACTAGAATAACCCAGGATATACCTAGAGAGGAACACACTGTCCTGCCCTCACAGGACTCACGGGATGCCAAGAGATTGTTACCAAAGACACAAGCACAGGGTAGAATAGACACAAGCACTGGGTGACACAGCGCTGGCAGTGGCTGTAGCGGTAAAGATAGGGAAAGGCTGGGAGGAGTTAGAGAAAGCTTCCTGATAGAAGTGACAAGGAGTTCCATCTCCAAGGACCACCAGCTACCAACAGAGGAGAGTCCGAAGATAAAGGGCTTGGAAAGACACACAGGTGTGTTCAGTTTGGGAGCTTGAGGTGCCGGTGACAGACCCAAGTGGAGAGGCACCCAACACCGTTGCATGTTTGAGGGTTCAGAACTCAGCGGGGAGAACCTGGGCTGGAGATATAATTGGGGATCCTGAGTATGTAGTAAAAGCCTTTAACTCACAGGTAGATGTGATCTCTTCCCATGAGCAATCAGAGCACTTACCTTAAAGATAGTATAGCACTTTGCATTTCAGTATATACGTCCCTGTTATTTCTATTAAACTGTAACCAACCGAGACTTTGGCCATGATGGAGCAATCAGTTACTCTCTTGCATTAACTAAAAATAGACCAAATATATAAAACATCAGTGTTCAGACTCTGGACAACAGGCATCACGGAAGAGTGATCTCCGAGACAGGAAAAGCAAATGAGGCGAGATCTACAAGTGCCTGAGCTCACGACCAGGAGAGAGTTTCCAGGCCACAGTATAGGAAAGGGGGAAACGCACAGCCTCCAGGGATCTCATCAAGTAAGGGAGATCGTGTTCAGAGCTCAGCAAGGCCAAGGCAGCGACAATTTATGAGCAGAGCACTGGAAGCAGGAGAGTTGCACACAGAAAAAGAGAACTCCACGGACCTGCAGAGGACCCACCTGAGCCTCTGGCTGAATACTGATCAGGGCCTGCAGGTGAAAAGATTATGAGGCCAGGGAAAAGGAAGCAGCAGATGGAATGATCTATCGTGGGAACTCCCAGGGCCAGGGAATAGCCAGTAGAAAGACCTCATACAGGGAATAGCAAACAGAGATCTTAGAAAGGTACTACTTCAGAAAACAGGGCTAAATTAGCTCTAGACTATAGGCTGCTCTAAATTTGTCAAACAAAGCTTAAAAATAATTTTTGAATTAAAAAAAAAAAAACAAAAACAAGCTCTTTTCCAAGTAACTTGATATGAACTAAAGAGTCCAAAAGTACTTAACGGAATAAGCATAGAAATGAACAGTATCTGGCATCTGATAAAAAATTACCAGACATGCAGGAACACAGGCCCCATAGCTAGGAAAAAAGCAATTAATAGGAATAGATCCAGCAATTACAAACCTAATAAATTTAGTAGGCAAGGATATTAAAGCAGCCACTATAAATGGAATTTATATGTTTAAGAAAGTAAAGGAAAGCATGGGCAAGATGGGGAGAAAAATAGAAGATGAAAAAAATTACCAAATAGAATTTTTAGAAGTAAAAAATTCGATATCTGAGATGAAAACTACTCTGGGGATTAACAACAGATTACAGACTTCTCATCAGACACGATGCAAGCCGGAAGGCAGTGGGACAACAACTTTCAAGGACAGAAAAGACAAATCCTCTCGACTTAGAATTCTATACCCTCTGGAAATAGTTGTTTTTGGTTTTGGTTTTGGTTTTACGTAAAGGTGAAGGAAAGACTTTCCCAGACATACAAAGGCTTTGAGAATTAATCACCAGCATATCAACACTACGAGAAATTTTCATGGAAGTCCTTCAGGCAAAAGGATAGTGATCAGGTGGAAATCTGGATATCCACGGAGGAATCAAAAACGTCAGAGACGGAAACCATATGCGAACTATAAAATAATAACAACCATTTTCTTATGCTTTAAATCCCTTTAAAAGATAATTGACTACTTAACACCCCCATTGAAGACTTGGGTGTGACCGATGCTTGTGAAAGTCACGCATGTGTGAATCAGTAGTTCGCTGCTCTTACTTCTGGGTACTGTTCCATCCTGTGAGTATCCTTTCACTTGTTTGTCCATTTCCGGGTTGATGGACACTTGGGGTGTGTCCAGTTGGTGGCCATAATCAGCAGAACTGCCGTAAATATTCACAGATAAAGCTTTGTGCGCGTATGTCTTCTCACTCCTCTTGGGTAACATCTGAGGAGAGGACCTGGGGCTACGTGCAGAAACCACCCAATGCCAGCAATGCCTGAGGGTTGTTGCGTGGTGTCCCCCAAACTTGGTATCATCAGGCTTTTACACTGTATTGTCGTTCTACCATGCATGCGACGTGCATGTATAGGAGCTGTTCTCATGCTCCTGTCTCACTGCGGCCTTCTTCTGCAACCCCATCGTTTCACGTTCTTATGGCTGTCCGGAGAGTAACCGGCCCCGTAATGGGACAAATAGAGGCATTTATGGCTGGATGGACTTTCTCTGGTGAAGGCTCTGCTCAAATCCTCTCCGCACGTGTCGGGGAGGGAGCGTTTGTCATCTTATTACCGATTGGGCTCATGTGCCGAGAGCTTCTCGCCGTGTGGCCCGGGGCCTCCCCCTCTGGGAAGTGCCTGGTGAGCGCTGGCCATGGGGACAGACAGCCCCCGTCTGGTGGGTGGACAGGGGCAGGCAGGGAGAGGGGTGAGAGGACCTCCAAGCAGCTGGCTTTGCTCTGTGAGGAGCCCCATCCCCCACCTACCCCCGCCCCCGCCAGGCCCTGGCACGTAGGCGCCGCATCGGACACTTGGCACCGATGCCACTCCACTTGCCAGCTCCCGCCCGCCTGCCTCCGCTCTCCTTAATTAACTCAGCAGCAGCAGCTTTGTTTCCCTTTGCCAAGATCAGTATCCTGGCATGCGCCAGCCCCGACGGAGTGACAAGGAGCTGTCCTGCACAGGCCTGGCACAGCCCGCTGCTTGGGGGAGCCTCCTCATCCTACCCTCCCTGCACCCCCCACCACAGAGCCTCACGTCCCTGGGGAGCTGCTGGCTGGCCGAGTGACAGTTCCGGGGCTCAGGGACTTGCATGTTAGTTAAGTGGTGAGGTGCCTGGGCTGGAGCTCCTCCTAGGACCAGGCTGGTGGGGAGATGTCTCCATCCCAGGAAGGCCTGGCGGCGTGCCCAGGGGGAGGGGCTGAGCGGGAGATGCAGAGGCCCGGGCCGGGGGCTCCCTCCTCATTCTGCCCTCCCGCCTGTCTGATGGACGGCAGGGGAGTCTCTGGGGAGTCCATAGAGGCTTCCTTCCTGCTCGCCTGGCTAAGCTTCTGCTGCCCCTCGTCCCATTGACACGTCTGGTCTTCAGCATCTTAGGGCGCCCCTGAGGCGGGTGGTACACATGCAGATTCCCAGGCCCCCAGCTCAGCTGTCCCCACCCTGAGATCTGGAACAGGCATCTGCATTAAAACAATCCCTCAGGGTGATGCTGAGGCTCTGAGGACCCCACCCTAGACCTCCCAGCTGGGGACCCCTGTGCTACAGACAGGCAGATGAAGCCCAGACAGGTGAGGGACCCCCCATGGCAGCCGCATGGAAGATGGAGTGAAGGAACTGTGTTCCTGGGTCTCCCCTTCTTCCTACAGCCGGGACAGAGTCCTGAGGCAGCAGGTGCCCCAGGAGGGTGTGCATAGCCTGTCCCTCACCCTAAATGTCTGAAGGTGAGGTGCTGCCCATGGAAGAGAACCGAGCCCCGCGGGGCCAGGCCGAGGATGCTGCGCGCAGCCCAGAGCCCCTGCTTCGCCTCAGGGACCGTGCAGGGCAGCCAGCTGACCTTGGCCCGTCCCAGCCTGCATGGCCCATCCCAGCCTGCATGGCCCGTCCCAGCCTGCATGGCCCATCCCAGCCTGCAGGCGACCGTTCCTGGCCCCGGCCCTGACTGTGTCCCGGAGGCCCCGCTGTCACAGGCAGATGCTACCCAGGGGACAGGGGAGCATGGACGCAGGACTTGGGAGGGTGAAGCTCCTTATTCCCTGGCTTCTCCATTGTCACCTCCAATGACCCCTGGTGACTGTCTGACGGGCTGAGTGATAAACACGACGGAGTGCCCGACACATGGAAGGTTCTCCCACGTTTGTGGAAAGGGAGGGGGAGGCCATTTGGTATAAAGCTGGGGGGGACAGTTAGAAACACTACGGAGCTAGAGGGGAGGTCTCCCATTTGGGGTTCGCCCTGCCCCTAGCCTGCAGCGTGGTCTCGGGCCTCTCTGTCCCCAGGCCCATTTGGGGACCCCCTCTCTGCAGGCCTCAGCTTCCGGGTCTGTAAAGCATGGGGGGGGGGGGATGGAGGTGGGCGGAGGCGCTGACATTGGCTTTGACACTCCAGGGTTCCAGCCTTCTGGCAGCTTGAATCTCCGGAAATGGTGTTTCCGGTGCCTGTGCCCCTCCCTGGCTCCCTGCGGCGCAGCGAGCCCCCCTGAAGCACCCGCCTCCCGGCCTCAGGCAGCCGGGGCTCATCAATAACGACAGCAAGGAACGCCGGGCTGTGTCTGAAGCCACCAGGGGCCCAGCAGCCTGCCATGCGCTTTGTCATAAAATATGTTGTCACCTGGGGAAGGATCATCACCGATGAAATATTTCAGGAGACAAAAACAAGAGGTGCATTGATTTCTTCCATGAGGTCAGACAACTTCTGGGAAGCCTCTTGTCACTGGCTTGTCGCAGTACCGCTCCCTGAACATCCACTTAGCCGCGATGTCAGTGGCCTCTGACCCAGGGGGACGCCCTTCCCCATCTCAGGCGATTCTCCGCAGAGGCCAGACCATTCGCTAGCCGGCCCCGACTCTGGGAACCCGGGGTGACCAGGATTCCGGGTACAGTTCCTCTCCAGATTCACCCAAACCGACTCTGAGAAAGGTCTGCACGGGTGGCTCTGCAGGGACACTGCGGACTAGCAAAGTTCGCCACTTGTCAAGTTTGTGACACATGCAGAGAGACGGGCCGGGTTCCCCGCGCCCCAGTTTTGATGGAGGTCTCATTACACCGGTGTGGTTACTCGGTCGCTGACTGGGAGCTTGAACTCCATCTCCAGCACCCTCCCCCCTCGAGGGGCCCTCAGCGGGCCGAGTTCCAGCCCTCTCGTGGGGGGGTTGGGCTTTCTAGCCCCCAACCTGAAGCCAGCCAGGGACTTCATTAGCATAACAAAGACTCATCAGCCTAACAAAGACTCTCCGATGACTCAGAAAATTCCAAGACGTTTTGACGCTTTGTGCCAGCAGGAAAGGGGGACAAAACTCAGATGTATTACTATGTCACACAGGGGTCATCATTGTCATTTTACCAAGAATTGACCGAGGCTGAGAGTGAGAGATGGACTCTCTCCCGTAGCTGGTCGGTGATGGACTCAGAATCAGGGCTCAGACCCGTCGGGCAGGCAGTCTCTGAACTTGCCCCCAAACTGACCTATTGCCACCATGTGAAGGGTCCACAGGAGGAGAATGGGGAGCCATGAAACCCCAATTAAAAACTATGTTCTCTGTATACTCTGGATAGAATCCCTTATCCGACCCGTGGTTTGCAAACGTTTTCTCCCATTCTGTGGGTTGCCTTTTTACTCTGTCGATAGTGTCTTCAGTACACCAAGGCTTTTCATTTTCACGGAGTCGGGGTTCCCTGGTGGTCTAGTGGCTAGGTTTGGGCGCTCTCACCACCGCAGGCTGAGTTCGATTCCCGCTCACGGAACCAACCTAAATAAATAAATAATTTTCATGGAGTTTAGTTTGTCTAGTTTTTCTTTTGTTGTCTGTGCCATTGTCATCACATTCAAGAAATCATTGCCAAGTCCAGTGTTGGGGAGCTTTTGCCCTGTTTTCTTTCAAGAGTGTTGTAGTTCTAGAGCTTACGTTTGCATCTCTGACCCATTTGGAGTTGATTTTTGTACATGGCGTCAGCTAAGGGCTCAGCTTCATTGTTCTGCATGTGGACAGCCAGGTGTCCCAGCACCATTTGTTAAAAAGACTATCGTTTCCCCAGTGAATGGTCTGGGCACCCTTGTCGAAAACCATTTGATGGGAGTTCCCTGGTGGTGCAGTGGCTAAGGCTTCGGGGCTCTTAACGCTGCGGCCTGGGTTCGATTCCCAGCCAGGGAATTACCCACATTTAAAAAAAAAAGAAAATCATTTGATGACATGTGGGAGGGTTTATTTACTTCTGGGAGCTCTAGTCTATTCCATTGGTCTGTATGTCTGTCTTTATGCCAGGACCACACTGTTTTGATTTCTGTAGCTTTGTAGTAAGTTTTGAAGCACAGTGGAGTGTTCCTTTTGGATCTGACAGAAGGGTGATACCTTCTGGAAACTTTGCATTCAGGCCCTGCACACCCTTTATAATAGAAGTGGAATCAAAAGGCTAGCATTGTCCTGAGCTCCACGAGCCAAACCTCGAGGCTCATAAGAAGCCCGGGATTTGCAGCCAGGCAATGGTCTCCTGAGGATCTCAGCCCTTCATTTGTGGGGTCTGATGCTAACTCGGGGGTGGTTACTGTCAGAATTAAACTGCAGCCGTCCACCCGGGGTGGAAACAGAGTACCCACAGGAGGCTGTTGGAAAGATTAAGTCACCAATGGGGACAAGTCAGCCGAGCGTCCCCTACACTGGGAGCTCTGCAGGTGGGGGCCCTCCTGTGGCACTGTTCCTATGGCATTGTCTCCTATGGTGTGTCTCCTTCCGCTCCAGCCAGTGGCCAGCCCACCACGGGACCGTCCTGGCTTCTACATGGCTAGTTCACCAGAAGGAAAGGCCGCTTAAAGGCCCGGCCTGCACTTGACCTGAGCCACTCAGACTGCAGCCGTCCTCCTTTAGCAGCACGCAGGGCTGCACCCCGTGGCCTCCGTGCCTCCCAAGCAGATGCCCTGTTTTATTTTTACTTGAGTGGATATGTGCACAGTTCTCTCTATGTGACAGCACGGCCAGGGAAACTGAGCATTCTTTTTTTTTTTTAATAGTCAACTTATTCTTTTCAATTTTATTTTTTTAAATTCATTTTTATTGTTAGACTTATTGGGGTGACATCTGTTACAAGGATTACATAGGTTTCAGGCATACAATTCTACAGTGCTTTGTCACCTTGATGTATAATAAGTTCACCACCCAGTGTGACTTCTCTTTCCATCACCTTATATTTAGCTTCCCCCCCTCCCACCCCCGAAACTGAGTATTCTTCCCACCACTCAGCCATCGTATTCTAATAACACCTTTGGAGGATAGTGACCTCATCCTAACCTCCCAACGGGTCTGTGAAACAAGTGGGTGACGGCGTTTATCTCCACCGTTAAGACAGGGAACCACAGCAATCAAAGGTGAAATGACTTGCTCAGGGTCTCATGGTCACTACGCAGCCACCCGTACTGCCCCCTTACCGTCCCTGTCCCTCTGCTTAGCTCCCAGGAGGCTCTGCCTTCTCTGCCCTCCCCCCGCCAACCCTGAGGACCTGCTGCCCATCCCCGCCCCCCACCCTCAAGAGGAGACCTCACCAGACCCGGCTCTGTGCATGGCTCCCACCCGCGTTCAGCCCGGTCACGCTGGGAGTTGGAAATCGTCACGGTGGGAGCGTTTACACCGCAAACGGGCAAAGGCCTGGTGTCCACTCCCGCCCTCGGCCCCGTCCCCTTCGCCCCTCCTCCTCCCGCAGCTGCTTCTGGGGAGCACCCCGGAGCTTCCTGTCTCTGGAGGAGCCACGCGTCCCTTCCCGGGCTCCTCGGAGGCAGCGGGCTGTGCGGGGCTGGGTCGGGCATGGGGACCCTGGTGGGGGCAGGACTGGAATAGGCGCGGGGACCCTCGGTGGGGGGCGGGGCTGGGGCGGGCACGCTGGGCCCCGCCTGGCCCGGGCGCGGGGCCTCTCTGGGGGCGGGGGGCGGGGCTGGGAGCTCTCCCGCGACGAGCCCGGGAGCTCATTTCCCTCGGCCCGGTCTCCTCATGAATGCCAGTCAAGCCTGATGATTCTCCTCTTCCATTATTCAGCGAGGACGCGGCGGATTAAAAATACATGATGGCATTTTCCAGGTCGGATCGCTCAGCAGGGCAAGGGTGTTTATCAAGTGTCCTTGTTCCCGCTGCGGCACTGGGGATACGGGGCTGGGCTCCCCACCCCCGCCCCGTCCCCTCTGCGGGCCGGAGCCCTCCGCCCCCTCTGCCCCCACCCCCGGCCCCC
>PVJL010021103.1:0-11078 GCA_004026885.1 Lyroderma lyra
GTGAAATAAGCCAGACAGAAAAAACAAAGAACTGCATGATTTCACTCATATGCGGAATATAAAACTGAAAGCAAAGAAAAAAAGAAATGAACAAATAACCCATGGACACAATCAATAGTTTAATGTTTATTTGGGGATGAGTGGGTTAGGGAGGGGGGAAAGGGGAGGGGGTGGGAGAGGAGTGGGGGAAGCTAAATATAAGTTGATGGAGAGAGAAGTCACATTAGGTGGTGAACTTATTATACATCAAGTTGACAATGCACTTTAGAATTGTATGCCTGAAACCTATGTAATCCTTGCTAACAGATGTCACCCCAATAAGTCTAACAATAAAAATGAATTTAAAAAAAACAAAACAAAAAAAAACCAAAAAAACAAAAAAACAAAAAACAAACAAACAAAAAAAGGCTCTATTAAAAGAAATTTAAGCAGACACAAAGAAATGGAAAGTTATTCTGTGTTTATGGATAAGAAGACTTAACATTTTTAAATTGGCCACATTACCAAGAGTAATATAGAGATTTCATATAATTCCCATCAAAATCTCACAAACATTCTTTCACAAAATAGATAAAAAAAACTTTATCAGAATTGTATGGGACCATAAAAAACTTCAAATAACCAAAGCAATGCTACATAATAATAATAAGGCTTACCAATATTAATTTATACTACAAAGTGTCAAAAATGAAAACAGCTTGGTATCAGCAGAAAAACAGACACACAGACCAATGAAACAGAATAAAAAACCCAGAAATAAATCCACCCATATGTAGACAAATAATTTTTTATAAAGAAATGAAAAATATACAACGAGGAAAGGAAAGCCTCCTCTTCAGTAGATGGTGCTGGGAAAATTGAAAAACCATATGCAAAAGAAGAAATCTGACCTTTGAATTGTCATTATTTACTAAAATTATTTCAAAATGGATTAAGGACCTTTATATAAGACCTCAAACAATAAATCGTGTAAAAGAAAATGCTGCTATTACACCCAGGGCTCAAGGTGGACTTCATGAACTTGACCTCAAAAACAAGGGAAATAAAAGCAAAAATAAATGAATGAGACTATATCAAACTAAAAATCTTCTGCACAGCAAAAGAAACATCAACAAACCAAAGAGATAGCTAATTGAATGGGAGAAAAATTTGCAAACATTGCATCTGATAAGGGGCAAACATCTAAAATATATGAAGAACTCATTTGACTCAAAAACAAAAAACAAACAACCTAATTAAAATGTCGGTGGGGAATTTGAACAAACGCTTTACCTGTGAAGACATAAGAATGACTAACAGTCATGAAAAAATGCTCAACTTCATTAGTTTATTGGGGAAATGCAAATCAAAATCCCAATGAGATATCGTCTCACGCCTGTTAGAAAGGATATTATCAACAAGACAAGGAATAACAAGTGCTGGAGAGAGTGTGCAGAAAAAGGAACCCTCATATATTGTTGGTGGAAATGCAAATTAGTACAACTGCTATGTAAGGCCGTGTGGATGTTCCTCAGAAAACTGGACATAGAGATAACATGTGACTTGGCAATCTTCCTCTGAGTATCTACCCCCCAAATTTGAAACCCTTAGTCCACAAATAATTATGTACTCTAAAGTGTATCACTGCACTGTTCACGGTGGCCAAGTCATGGGAACAACCAAAGTGTCCTTCAACAGATGACTGGGTAAAGAAGCTGTGGTATATATATATATATATATATATATATATATATATATATATATATATATATATACACACACATACACATACATACAATGGAATATTACTCAAGTATAAGAAAAGATGAAATACTGCCATTTGTGACAACGTGGATGAACCTTGAGATAATCATGGTAAGTAAAATAAGCCATACAGAAAAAAAAACAAAACAAAAGAACAAGAACCATATTACTTCATTTATATGAGGAATATAAAACTAAAAGTAATAAAGAAATAAAACCTCATGGACACAGTCAATAGTTTAGTGGTTACTTTAGGGTAAGATGGGAGGGAATGAGAGAAGAGGAAGGGAGTGTCAAATACATGGTGATTGAATGAGAACTGACTCTGGATGGTGAACACATAATGTAACACATAGACAATGTACTGTATAATTGTCACCTGGAACCCATGTAATTTTTGCTAACTAATGCTATCCCAAAAATAACAATAAAAATATATAAAAAGAGAAATTAAGAAAATAATCCCAATTTAAATTTTATTTAAAAATATCTAGTAATTGATCTAACTAAAGAACTAAAATACCTGTACTCAGAAAATTATAAGACATTTAAAAGTTAAAGATACAAATAAATGAAAATATGTACCATGCTTATAAATAAGGAGAATTAATGTAGTTAAAATAGCTATACTACCCAAAGCAATCTATAGGTTCAATACAATTTCTCTCAAAATACCAATTGCATTTTTCACAGAACTCAAACTAATAATCTTAAAATATATATGGAATTACAAGACCCTGAGTAGCCATGACAATCTTGAGAAAAAGAACAGAACAAGAGGCATCATGCTACCAGAAATCAAATTACATTACAAGGCCATTGTAATGAAAGCAGCATGATATTGGCATAAAAGCAAACACATAGATCAGTGAAAAGAATAAATAGCCCAGAAATAAATCCATGATTGTATGGTATTGAATCTATGACGAAAAAGCAAAAATATATGTTGATGTAGGCAGTGTATTCAACAAATGTTGCTGGGAAACCTGAACAGATACATGCAAAAGAAAATTAAATTGGACCACATTCTTACTCTATATACAAGAATAAAATTATAATGGTTTAGCCTTAAATGTAAGACCCAAAACCATAAAACTTTTTTTGAAGAAAATACAGGAAATAAGCACAGACATTGCCCTTAGTAATATTTTTACTGATATATCTCCTTGGGCAAGAAAAATGAAGAAAAAAAATAAACAAATGGGACTATATCAAACTTAAAAGATTTTTCAGAGCAAAAGAAAACATCAACAAAATGAAGACATTCTACTATTATAGATGGGAGAAGATATTTGCCAATGATACATCTGATAGGGGGTTAATACTGAAAACTTATCTAAAACTCATACAGTCAACACCCCCCCTCCAAAAAGAAAATAAAACAATCCAATTAAAAAGTGGATGAAGAACCTAAATAGATATTTAGGAGATATACAGATGGCTAATAGATATATGAAAAGATGCTGAATATCACTAATTATTAAATAAATGCAAATAAAAACCATAATGAAATGTCACCTCATTCCTGTCAGAATGGCTATCATCCATAAATCCGATAAACAAGTGTTGGTGAGCACATGGATAAAAGAGAAGAGTTATATATTCTTAGTGGGATTACAAATTGGTGCAACCACTATGGAAAACCATAGGGAAGCTTCTCAAAACATTAAAAAAATTAAAGCACCTAATGATCTATCAATTTTACTCCTGGGTATTTATTCAAATAAATCAAAAACACTGATTTGAAAGACCTATGCACTGCTATGTTTATTGCAGCTTCATTCATAATAGCCAATATATGGAAACAACCAAAATGCCCATCAGTAGGTGATTGAATAAAAAATGGTGGTAGATATATATACAAAGGAATATTACTCTGCCATAAACAGAAATTGAAATCTTATAAATGGAGCTAGAGGGTATTATGTTAAGTAATAAGTCATACAGAGGAAGACAATACATTATGTGGAATATAAATTACAGAATAAACAAGCAAAACAGAAATAGAATCAGAGTTATAGAGAAAACTGATGGTTGCTATGAAGTAGTAGGTTTGGGGAATAAGTTAGCAAGGTGAAGGGATAGGAAGTAAAAATTGGTAGTTACAAAATTGTCATTGAGATGTGAAACAATCGATAATATAAAAACTGTGGTATATTGTCAGATGGGTATAAGACTTATCACTTCACAGTATATAAATTATATAAATGCCTAACCATGTTGTACAATTGAAACTAATATAAAATAATATTGAATATTAACTCTAATTTAAAAATATAATTACAGAATGTAAAGTACAACACAGAGAATATATTAAATAGTATTATAATAGCTATGTATGGTGTCAGATGGGTAGAAGACTTGTTGGAGTTACTACTTTGTGTAAATGTCTAATCACTTTATTATTTTGTGCACCTGAAACTAATAATAAAAATGCAAAATGTAAGAAAAGCAAAAAGACTTAAAGTACACTAAATTCCCAGTAAGTACATATACTTGGAAAGACAAATTTATTCAGAAGATGTTTGGTGAACATGGACTGAAAGGAAGGAAAAATATGTACGACAAACTAAAAACCTTCTATGCAGTTAAGGAAACTTTATGCATAATAAAAAGACAACATGTTAAATAGGAGAACATATTTACAAGTAATATATATATGAGGAGTTAGTATCTAAAATATATAAGGAACTCACACAACTCCCCATCAGAAGAAAAAAAAACTTTCTGATTAAAAATGGGTAGAGGACCTCATTGGCTATTTCCAAAGAAGACATACAGTTAGCAGACAGATAAAAAGATGCTTCACATCACTTTTAGGGAAATGTAAGTCAAAACTGTAATGAAATACCACCTCATCATTCAGAATGATTATTATCAAAAAGTCAATAAACAAGTGTTGACAAGGATATGAGGGCAAAAGCCCTTATGTACTCTTGGTGGGGTTAACACTATGGAAAACATCTATGTATATATATTTTATTGTGCTCATAATAATACACCTAAGAGTAAAACTGCTGGGTCATATGATAACCAGCATTTTGAGGAACAGCCATTGATTATTGGTGGCACCAGTTTTTCTTCTTCTCATATGTGATTACCTTGACAGTTTTGAGCCTGAGAGCTACTGCAGCCATTTGGACTTCATGAGAGAAGCCAGGCTAAGGATTACATAAAATCATGGAAGAGTGACCAGAAAGGTGGAAATAAACTGAACTGTTAATGACATGTTGAGCTCTTGTTTCATACCCACCTTCCAATTCACCCCATGAGATGATTAATTAATATTCTGTCTCCTGTGGGGTCCCCTCTGAGTTTTTTTTTTTTATTCATAACCCAAAAGAAAAAAATTACCAGTCACGTAGTTTATAAAATGACCCTGCATTGGAATTTTTCTGATGCCTTTCTCACTATTAGAGCTGATGTGTTTGTGGAAGAAGTCATATAGTAAAATGTTACTTTCATCACATATAGATCAATATGATTTATTACTGTTGTGACTAACTTTGATCACATAGGTGAAGTGTTTCTCAGAATTCTACAGTGTAAAGTTCTTCTATTTATTTATTCCTTTTCACACTTTTTTTCATTCTCTGTTGTTTCTCATTTATTTTTATTTTTCAGTTATTTGACATACAAGATTATATTGCTTTCAGATGTACAGCATAGTGATGAGACATTTATATAATTTCCAAAATTATTATTCAGATACAGCTGGTTCCCATCTGACACCATATATAGTTACTAAAATGTTACTGACTATGCCCTATGCTGCCTTTACATCCTTGTGACTATCTTGGGACTATAAATTTGTTCCTCTTAATTTCCTTCCCTTTTTCATTCACTCCTCCCACCTTCCTCCCATCACCTCAACAAATGTAGTACCCATCTGATGCCACTATAGTTATTACAACATTATTGACTATATTCCCATGTTATACCTTATGTCCCCATAACTATTACTTTGTAACCACCAAACTAAACTTCCCAATCTCTTCCCCTTATTTCATCCCCTCCCCCTACCTTCCTTCCATCTAACAACAAACCAAATGTTTTCTATATCTATGAATTTGTTCCTGTTCCACTTGTTTATTTTCTTCTTTGGATTTCACCCATAAGCAAAGTCAACTTGCATCTGTCTTCCTCTGACACTCCACTCAGTGCAATGCCCTTTATGCCTTTTTGTTGGAGATTTTAATCAATTTAAATTGAAGGCAATTGTTGATGTGTACCTATTGCCATTCTATTGTTCATAATTTTTCTCCCCTCCACCTATCTTAAAAGCAGTCACTTTAATGTTCTTCGTAATACTGGTTTGGTAGTGATAAATTCTTTTAACTTTGTGTTGTCTGAGAAGCTGCTTGTCTTTCAATTTTGAATGATAGCCTTGCTGGGTAGAGTAATCTTGGTTGTAAATCCATGCTTTTCATCACATTGAATATTTTCCACCACTCTCATCCAGTCTGCAAAGTTTCTGTTGAGAAATCAGCTGACAGTTTTACAGGAGCTCCCTTATAAGTAACTAGATGCTTTTAGTATTCTCTCTTTGTCTTTAACATTTGCCATTTTAATTATAATGTGTCTTGATGTGGGCCTATTTGAGTTTATCCTGTTTAGGACTCTCTGTACTTTCTGAGCTTGTATGTCTGTTTCCTTCTCCAGGTTAGGGGAGTTCTCAGTCATTATTTCTTCAAATACATTCTCAATTTCTTGCTTTCTCCCTTCTCCTTCTGATACTCCTATAATGTGAATGTTGTGCTTGATGTTGTCCCAGAAGCCCCTGAAACTATTCTCATTTTTATAGATTATTTTGTCTTTTTGCTGTTCTGACAGGATGTTTTTTGCTACCTTGTGTTCCCATTTGCTGTTTTGATGCTCTGCTCTATCTAATCTGCTGGTAATTCCTTCTATTGCATTCTGAATTTCAGTTACAGTGTTATTCATTTTGACTGATCCTTTTATGTGGTTCCTATGTCCTTCTTTATGTTTGCTATTTCTCTGTTGAAGTTTTCACTAAGTTCCTTGAGCATTCTTAAAATCAACGTTTTGAGCTCTATATCTCTTGTTTAGTTCTTCTGGAATGTTCTACTCTTGTATTTGAGATATATTAATATTTCTTGTTTCCTCATTTTGGAGAACTGTTTGTATTTGTTTCTATATATTAGATCAATCTGCTTTGTCTCCTAGTATTGCTGGATAGTCATTTGTTGTAGGTGCCCTGTGGGGCCCTAGCACTGTCTCCCTGGTCACTTG
Organism: Lyroderma lyra; assembly: GCA_004026885.1. Taxonomy (NCBI): domain Eukaryota; kingdom Metazoa; phylum Chordata; class Mammalia; order Chiroptera; family Megadermatidae; genus Lyroderma; species Lyroderma lyra. The sequence continues at coordinate 6,997 of PVJL010021103.1, forward strand.
CACTGGGTGCTCCTATAGATTCTGGTTTGCTGCCAATGTTTTGCTTGGACCTACTCAGGAATTGTCTCAGAGTACACTGGTGCCAGTCATTGCCAGCCTGGAGCCTGCAGACTTAAATAATTTTGTGGGTGGGGCTGGCTGCTTACCAAAGACAGTTCCTCTGGCATTGGTAGTGTTGGGTGAGGTGCAGTTCCAGTGAGTCAGCAGGGTAGAGTTAGTAAAGCTCACCAGATCAATCAGGTTCATATCTGGCCATGTGATGACAAGCACAACACAGAAAAGAAGGTGCCCACTAGCCAGCTGCTTGAAAGGGGGCATACTCAGAAAAAATGGTGACCTTCCTCCAGACCTCACTTCAAAGTCACACACCTCAGGCTGGCCCCTCATCCCTGAGTACATGTTCAATGCTTTCTGAGTTACCATCTCTCTGTTGGAGCCCAGGGTAAGTTCCTGTGAGTGACGGAGTCTTGTAGGCATGTTAAGTGGACATCTGGGTTTTCCAGAGCCTTCTGTCCCAACCAATAGTTGAAGTCCTTACTGTTTTTCACAGTCAGATGCTGTGGGGCTCCTCTTCCCAGTACCAATGCTCCAGGCTGGGGAGCCTGGTATGGGTCAGGGATTCTTCACTCCTCTGAGGGAAACCTCTGTGACTGAGATATCCTGATTCTCTACTGCCACCAGAGGGTTGGCTTCTTTTGCATCTGCACCTCTCCTACCAATCTCACCATGGGCTCCTCTTTTATGTATCCTTAGTTATAAAGCTTCTGTTCAGCCACACTTCAGATAGTTCTTCATGTTGTTTGTTCAAAAATTTAGTTGTAATTTTAATGTGTTTACAGAACAAAGCAGGCCAGTGTTTACCTACTCTGCCATCTTGGATTTCCCTTCTCACACTTTTTAAAGGACATCATAACCACAAGGAGTGTGGACCCTTACTCCTCCAATTTATTTATTTCAGTATAAACTCATGAATATTCATTTTATAGTTGGATTATAAATTAATAATTCTTTGATTGTTTTGTTGCTTTTTTCAGCTTTGGTCACTGGAATATAAAATAGTACTACCACTCCTCATATATTTTATATAGACTTTTAAATTTTATATTCAGTAATCTTATTGCATCTATTAGCAGTTTTATTACTTAGTGATATTTTGTTCTATTGTTTACTACCATATATTTACCTATTCAAAATTTAAAGGATATTTAAGTTTTCTATTCCCAGTTTGGACAGTTATAAATAAATAAATAAATAAATAAATAAATAAATAAAGCTGGTAAAACATACATATATAGATTTTATATAAATATAAATTACTTTTCTTTATGGAAAAATGCTTATGAGTGGAAATGCTGAATCATATGGTATATTTAAATATATGACAAACTGAGAAAATACTTTACAAAGTGGCTACTCCACCATTCATTCCCACTTGGCACTGTCAGGTTTTTTTTTTCTTAACTTTTATAATAAGTAAGTTTTAAAATTTCAATGTAGTTTTAAAAGGCATTTCTCTAAGAATAACTCATTATGATGAGCATCTTTACTTGTGATTATTTACTATACCATTCATATATTTTAATTGGTGACAAGCCTGCACAAACCACAAATCAATATGACATATATACTTATAGTTCTAGAAAAGTTTTGGAAGGATACACTAGGAACTATTAAAAGTGGTATTTATTTCACAAGCCGTAAGCCCAATTTATAATTATGTGTTTGATTACTGTTTTGAGAGTCATTATATCACATGGATGAAATTATTTTGTCATATATACATTTTGAAAATACTTTTTCTAGTCTATTATTTACTTTTCATTTTTGTCAGTGCATTTTGAAGAACAAAAATTCTTGATTTACATAATATAATTTATTATTATTATTATTAAAGTAATCTTTTAAGAACTGTGATTTTGGTATTGTACCCAAGAAATCTTTGTCTAAACCAAGAAATCTTTGTCTAAACCAAGGTACAAATATATTCTTGTGTGTTTTCTTTGAGAGTTTTCATAGTGTAAGTGTTATATTTAGGCCTGTGATATATTCATTATTTAATTTTATATATTGTGCAAGATATAGGCAGAGGTTTTTATTTCTATCTCTCTTTTTATTTTTTGCTACATTTCTTTTTTTCTTCTCTTTTTCTCTCTGTTTCTTGCTCTCTTGCTCTCTGTGCCTCCATATGTCTTGTTCCCCTCTTTTTTTCTCTCCCTCTCTTCCTCTTTCTTTTTCTTTTCTCTTCAATCTTTCTTTCTCTATGTTTTTATTCCTTTATGTCTCTCTTCCTTCCTTCCATCTTTCCTTTCTTTTTTCTCCCTTCCTCCCTTCTTTTCTACTTTCCTTCCTTCCTTCCTTTTTCTTTCCTTCTTTCATGTTGACAGATAATTTAGCAACTTTTTGTTTCTTTGAAAAACTGTCTTTTCTCTGTTGAGAAAAAATACTTTTATAAAAAATACTTACTATATATTTGTAGGCCTAATTGTGGGCTCTATTTCTTTTCACAGGCCTACATCTCTACTCTTTTTTTTCTTTTTCATTTTTCTATTGTATTTGTTTAGTTTTATTTTTTTAAATTCATTTTTATTGTTAGACTTATTGGGGTGACATCTGTTAGCAAGGATTACATAGGTTTCAGGCATACAATTCTACAGTTCATTGTCAACTTGATGTATAATGAGTTCACCACCCCATGTGACCTCTCTTTCCATCACCCTATATTCAGTTCCCCCCCTTTCTCCCCTCCTCATGCCTCCAGTCCCCAAACAAACATTAAACTATTGATTGTGTCCATGGGTTATTTGTTTCTTCATTTCTTTTTTCTTTGCTTTCAGTTTTATATTCCGTGTATGAGTGAAGTCATACAGTTCTTTGTTTTTTCTGTCTGGCTTATTTCACTAAGCATGATGATCTCCAGGTCCATCCATTTTGTTGCAAATGGCAATATTTCATCTTTTCTTACAGCTGAGTAACATTTCATTGTGAATATGTACCACAGCTTCTTTATCCAGTCATCTGTCACAGGGACCTTTGGTTGTTTCTATGTTTTGGCCACTGTGAACAGTGCTGCTATGAACATTGGAGTACATAAGTCTTTGCGGACAAAGGTTTTCAAGTCTTTTGGGTAGATTCCCAGAAGGGGGATTGCTGGGTCAAATGGTAACTCCATTCCCAATTTTCTGAGGAACCTCCACACTGCCTTCCACAGTGGTTGTACCAGTTTGAACTCCCACCAGCAGTATACCAGTGTTCCTTTTTCTCCACATCCTCTCCAGCACTTGTTAGTCCTTGTCCTGTTGATAATAGCCATTCTCACAGGTGTGAGGTGGTATCTCATTGTGGTTTTGATTTGCATTTCTCTGATAGCTAATGAGGATGAACACTTTTTCATATGTCTGCCTGGCCATTTGTATTTCTTCGTGGGGGAAGTGTCTGTTTAGTTCTTCTGCTTTTCACTTGGGTTGTTTGTTTTTTTTTTTGTTGTTAAGTTTTATTAGTTCTTTGTATATTTTAGATATTAGACCCTTATCTGATGCGTTATTGGCAAATATTTTCTCACATTCAGTTGGCTGTCTCTTTGCCTTGTTGATGGTTTCTTTTGCTGTGCAGAAGCTTTTTAGTTTGATATAGTCCCATTCATTTATTTTTGCTTTTACTTCCCTTGCCTTTGAGGACAGGTTCATGAAGTCTTCCTTGAGTCCTAGGTCTATAAGTTTATTACCAATGTCTTCTTCTATACATTTTATTGTTGCAGGTCTTATATGAAGGTCTTTAATCCATTTTGAGTTAATTTTTGTATATGGAGAGAGTTCATAGCTCAGGTTCATTCTTTTGCATATATTTTTCCAGTTTCCCAGCACCACCTACTAAAGAGGCTGTCATTTCCCCATTGTATGTTTTTTGCTCCTTTATCAAAAATTATTTGTCCATAAATTTGTGGGTTCATTCCTGGGTTTTCAGTTCTATTCCATTGGTCTCTATTTCTGTTCTTCTGCCAGTACCAAGCTGTTTTGACTATTGATGCTTTGTAATATAAATTGAAGTCAGGAAGTGTAATGCCACCAGCCTTATTATTTTATGTA
>PVJL010021104.1:0-11112 GCA_004026885.1 Lyroderma lyra
AGATAACATCTCTTAAAATGTGTATACATTTTTTGGCACCCCCAGTATATAAAACAAATATTGACCAACATAATGGCAGAGATCAACAGTAACATAATCATAGCAAGGGACTTTAACATCCCATTAACACCAATGAACAGACTTTTCAGACAGAAAATCAACAAGGAAACAGTGGCCTTAAATGAAACACTAGGCCAGATGTATTTAACTGATATTTTTAGAACATTTCATCCCAAAACACAAGAATATATATATTTTTCAAGTCCACTGGAACATTTTTCAAGATAGATCACATGTTAGGCAACAAAACAAGTCTCAATAAATTTAAGAGGATTGAAATCACATCAAATATCTTCTTTGACCACAGCACAAAAGAAGAAATTAATTATAAGAAAAAACTGAAAAACACACAAACATATGGAAGCTAAATAACATGCTACTAAATAATGAATGAGTTAACAATGGGATCAATGAAGAAAATTAAATGATACCTTGGGACAAATAAAAATGAAAATACAACAACTGAAAATATAACAACCCAAGACAAAGTAAAAGCAGTCCTAAGTGGGACATTCACAGCAATGTTGGCCTATCAAGAAAGAAGAAAAATCTCAAATAAATAATCTAACTTTACAAGTTAGGGACCTGGAAAATGAACAGCAAACTTAGCTCAAAGTGAGTAGAAAGAAGGAAATAATAAAGATCAGAGCAGAAATAAATAAAATAGAGGCTAAAAAAAAAAATACAAAAGAGCAATGAAACCAAGAGCTGGTTCTTTGAAGAGATAAACAAAATTGATAAACTTCTAACCAGACTCATTAAGAAAAAAAGAGAGAGGACCCAAATAAACAAAATCAAAAAAGAAAAAGGAAAAGTGATATCAGAGAAATACAAAAATTTTAAAGAAAATAATATGAGCAATTATACACTAACAGTTGGACAGTCCAGAAGTAATGAATACATTTCTAGAAGCATACAATTTTCCAAGGCTGATTCAAGAACAGACAGAAAAATCTGAATCCACCAATTACTACTAAGGAAGTCAAATCAGTAATCAACAAGCTCCCAACAACCAAAAGTCCTAGACCAGATGGCTTCACAGGTTAATTTTACTAAACATTCAAAGAAGAATTGATACCTATTCTTCTCAAACTATTGTAAAAAATTGAAGAGGAGGGGAGGCTCCCAAGCTCATTATTTAAGACCACCATTACCTGAATCTAAAACTAGACAAAGACATTACAAAAGAAAAATCTATAGGCCAAAATTTCTGATGAACATAAATGCAAAAATTTTCAACAAAATATTAGCAAACTGAACTCAGCATTACATCAAAAAGATTATATTCCATGATCAAGTGGGATTCATTTCTGGTATGCAAGGTGGGTTTGATATCCACAAATCATCTAATGTGATACACCACATAAACAAAATGAAAAATAAAAATTATATGATATGGTAATAGATGTAGAAAAAACATTTGACAAAATCCAGTATTCAGTTACAATAAAAACTCTCAGAAAGTAGAATTAGAGGGAACATATATCTCTATTCCCATTTTGCTGAGGCCATATATCAACAACCCACAGCCAACATCACACTCAACAGGAAAAATCTAAAAGCAGTCACCTGAAGATCAGGAACAAAATGAAGATGTCCAGTTCACCATTTTTATTGAAGGTAATACTGGAAGTCCTACCCACAGCAATCAGAAAACAAAAAGAAATAAAAGGCATTCAAATTTTAAGGGAAGAAGTAAAATTGTCATTTTCTGGTGATACCATATATAGAAAACCACAAAGATTCCACCAAAAAACTAATAAAACTGGTAACTTAATTAGTAAAATAGAAATTGGTTGCATTTTGGAGAGGAACAACAAAATGATGGCATGAGAGGGACATCTGAAAAACTCCCCTGGAGATCACAACTAATAAAACATCTACAATTTTACTAAGGACTCTCTACACAACACCCAATCACAGCTAAGAAATCCTTGCATTAAAGTACCTGCAGTGGGCAGAGGGTTAAACAAAGGAGAAATGAAAGGGGAAGTGCAGAGACACGGGTGGCATGCAGGTCCCCACTTGGAACTCCATCGTTGGGGGAGGGAGGAGAAAAAGGGTGGTGGGAGGGCACTCTGGGCCTCACTTGGTCATTGGGACAAAGAAAAGGAGGTCCAGAGGCAGGGGTGTGAGATACTGCAACCCGACCTCACTTTGGCCCCCAGGAGGTGCAGACTTGGTCCATAAGACACAATGGCTCAATTTCACTCCAGTTCCAAGAGGAGGGGGGAGTGACAGGGCAGTGAGGAGCCACAGCACAACCCCACTCTGGTCTGGAAGGAGAAGGACAGAGGGGGCTGGGCGCATGTTTATTGGCCCATAATCAGTGCGGTATGAAAAACCAGCATACAGAATATTTGACCCCAAGGCTCAGGGCAGAATCCTTGGAGCAAACCAAGAACAGAAAGGTATAATTAAGCCCTAAATACCTGCACAACCCCCACAGCCCCAGGAAAAATAAAAAGGTGCAAACACCTCTACCCCGCAGACTTCTGCCCGTCCGGTATCAGCAGTGAACACCAAAGGATCTGCAGTAGCAAGTGTTGGGTTAAGGAGCAGAATACCTACAAACAGAGATGCTACCAGAATGAGAAATCAGAAAAAGAGAGCTCAAAATAAATCTGAACAATAGACAAAAAAAGTCAAAGAGATGGGGACAGATGGCATCAAAAACAGAGCTCAAAGCAATGATTATAAAAATGCTTAGGGAACTTAATGATAATTTCAACAGAGAGATAGCAAGCATAAAGGAAGACATATAAGCCATTATAAAGGACCAGAGACAATGATTACACTAACTGAAATAAAGAATAGACTAGATGAAGCAGAAGTGCAAAGTAGTGATTGGCAAGAAGCCAGCAGCAAACACCTAATCAGAACACCTAAAAAAAGAATCCAAAAAATTTAGAATGGTTCGAGATTCCTCTGAAACAATATTAAGCATAAAAATATTTGCATCATAGGCCTACCAGAAGGTGCAGAGGAAAAACAAGGGCTCGAGAACTTATTTGAAGAAATAATGACTGAAAATTTTCCTAACCTGGTGAAGGAAATAGTCATACAAACCCAGGAAGCACAGAGAGTCCCAAAGAAGATGATCCCAAATAGGAAGCCACCAAGACACACCATAATTTAAATGGTAAAAGTTTTAAAAAAGAGAAAATTCTAAAAACAGCAAGAGAAATGCAAGTGGTGACTTATAAGGGACAACCATTCAACTCTTAGCTGATTTCTCATCAGAAACTTTGCAGGGCAGAAGGGATTGGCAGAAAATATTAAACATGATTAAAACTAAGAATCTATGACCAAGAATAATGTATCCAGCTAGGTTAGTATTCAAAATTGAAGGACAGATAAAGAGCTTCTCAGATATGAAAAAGCTAGAGGAGTTCATCACCACCAAACCAGTACCACAAAGAATGTTAGAGGGACTTCTTTAAGATAAGAGGAGGGATGGGAGAGTGGGTGAAATAAGGGAAAGAGATGGAGAAGTTTAATTTGATTGTTACAAGGCAATAATCAAGGAGATACAGAGTATAACATGGGAATATAGTCAATAAGGTTGCAGTAACTGTGTGTGGTGTCAGATGAGTACTAGATTTGTTGGGGTGATGGGAGTAGAGCTGGAGGTGGGTAAAAAAGGGGAAGAAATCAAGAAGTACAAATTCATAATCACAGAATAGTCACAGGGATATAAAATGCTGCATAGGACATATAGCCAACAACATTATAATAACTATGTATGGTGTTAGAGGGGAACCAGGTGTATCAGAATGAGGATTTAGTAAGTTATATAAATGAAACATCACTGTGCTATACACCTGAAACTGTTATAATACTATGTGCAAAATGTAATTTAAAAAAGAAATTGTTATACATCAAGTTGACAATGCACTGTAGAATTGTATGCCTGAAACCTATGTAATCCTTGCTAACAGATGTCACCCAATAAGTCTAACAATAAAAATGAATTAAAAAAAAAAAAGAAAAGAAAACTGCAAAAAAAAAAAAAAAAGAAATTGTTGCATTTTTACACACCAATAACAAACTATCAGAAAGAGAAATTAAGAAAACAATCCCATTTACAATTGCATAAAGTACTTAGGAATAAATTTAACCAAGGAAGTAAAAGATCTGTACTCAGAAAATTATAAGACCTTGGAGAGAGAAATTAAAGAAGATGCAAATAAATGGAAGCATATACCATTCTCACAGATAGGAATAATTAATATAGTTAAAATGTCTATTCTACCCAAAGTAATCTATAGATTCCAAGCAATCCCTATCAAAATACCAATGGCATTTCTCACAGAAGGAGAATAAACAATCCTAAAATTTATATGAAAAATTAACAGTCCTTGAATAGTGATGGCAATATTAAGAAAGAAGAACAAAGCTGAAAGAATCACACTACCTGATATCAAACTACATTACAAGTTATAGTAATCAAAACACTAATTCAAAAAGAGATATGAACACCTATGTTCACTGCAGCACTATTTACAATAGACAAGATATGGAAACAACTGAATTGCCCACCAATAGATGATTGGATAAAGAAGATATGGTACATATATACAATGGAATATTATTCTGCTATAAAAAAGAATAAAATCTTATCATTTGTGACAATAAGGATGGACCTAGAGGGTATTATGCTAAGTGAAGTAAGTCAGACTGAGAAAGATAAATACCATATGATCTCACTTATATGTGGAATCTAAAGAACAAAATAAAAGAACAAACAAAACAGAAACAGACATAGCTATAGAGAATGAACTGATGGTTACTAGATAGGAGAGGCTTTGGGGGGCTGGGTGAAAAAAGTGAAGAGATTAAGAAGGACAGATTGGTAGTACAGGGATGTAAAGTACAGTATGGGGAATATAGTCAATAATATTATAATAACTATATATGGTGTCAGATAGGTACTAGACTTATTGGGGGGATCATTTCATAAATTATATAAATGTCTAACCAATACACTGTATACTTGAAATTAATATAAAATAACATTGAATGTCAATTATAACAAAAAATAATCACAGGGTTATAAAGTAAGTTATAGGGAATATAGTAAATAGTATTGTAATAACCATGTACAGCATCAGATGGGTAGGAGACTTACTGAGGTTATCACTTTGTGAGATATATAAATGTCTAGTCACTATGTTGTTTTGTACACTTGAAGCTAATTTTTAAAAGGTAGAAAAGAAAGCATTACATTGTAACAAATAAACTATATTAGTAATACAGATTTTCTATACTTTAGAATCTTATGATTCCAATTACTGTGAATATTACAATAAAGGCTATTAAAAATTTTTGTAAAAAACTTTTTTTGAACTTCTGAAAAACCCCAAAACAATGCTTTTGACAAAGGAGTTGAGAAAGATATAACTGTAACCCTAAAAGACTGACAAGTAAATGATCTGTTTGGAATGCATGAAGATTACAAAGAAACTAAAAATGAAATAAAGGAATAAAGAACAAAATTGTCACTGAATAAAGTTAAGTCAGAGGTTGTGAAGAATTCACTTGAGGGGCTTTATTGTAACACAAGATTAAGTGTGTGCAGAGAATCAGCTGAAAACCAGCTAAGATCTAAGTGAAGTTACTAAACAGACCACACACAAGATAAATATTCAATAAGCAAAACTTCCTAATATATCAGAATAATCACTTGGAAAATATAATAGGAAAAGAGTCTTATGTTAAGAAAACATAATATTTCATTATATTTGTTACTTAATATACAGTCACTCCTCACATAACACCTACCTGTTTAATGACCACTCAGTACTCCAGTGTGGAGAATCCTGTTTCTCAGTCATGTGAGTCTCAGGAATCCCCTTTCTCAGTCTTTGTATCCCCTTTCCACAGTCAGTTAGTATTCACTGCACAAAATGTTCACAATCACACACGACTACAGATTTCAGTTATAAGTGGGGTGTCATGAGATATCTATTGAAAAATACATACCCATGGTGCCATGACACACCAGAAGACATCCACCTTTAAGCTCCTCACTTATTGACCAATTCACTTAATGACTTAGTAGGAAGAATGGAACTCGGTGGTTAAGTGAGAAGTGCCTGTATTTATATTAACAGCAAATTGATGTATGCAGTTGTATGAAGAAAACTATGAAGTTTTATTTATTTATAACAAATAAATGGAGTGACATGTTATATTAGTGGATGAGAAAATGTACACCTGGAACCTATGTAATTCTTGTTAACCAACGTCACCCCAATAAGTTTAACAATAAAAACAAAAAAAAAAATTTAATCCAATAATTTGAAAATTTAAATACAATAATAATCAAAATCCTAATGAGAATTTTGTTTTGAGTAGAGTAAGGAGGGAAAGGACTTGAAAAAGACTGTATGATAATATAAGAAGATATACGAAAACAAAGGCAAAAAAAATTCTGAAAAATAAATTTAAAGAAAAAAGACTTATCACACCAAGTTATACTATAAAGTTATAATAATTAAAATGTTATATTGCTTTCACAATAATGAAAAAGGCAATACATGAAACAGAATAGCTATTCTAAAAATAACCATCTCTATAAGCATATAGTAAAATGGAATCATAAAGCAATGGAGAAAACAGAGATTAATCAATAATTGGTAACAATTCAGTAATTGAAACAAGTACATAAATTTTTAAAAATGTATTCAGTTTTATTTTATGTTACATCAAAACCAATTCCAAATGAATTAAAGAATCACACTTATAAAGTTATGCCATAATAAGCTAGAAAAATTAAATACTACAAGATCTTGGATTGAGAAAGAATTTTCTATATAAAAGCAATGAGGAATGTCAAAGAAATTGTTTATTACCTTAAAAAATTAACTTCTGTATAACAAAAAACAGTAGAGTAAGGTTAGACTGATGTAACAAAGTCAGCAACGTAGTGACTTAAATAATGCATTACAGCTATTGGACACAGTTGACATTTATAGGACACTTTATCCTACAACACAACACTATACATTCTTTTGTAGTGCATATGAAACCTTCTCAAGGATAGACCACAGGCTGGGACATAAAAGTAGCCTCAGCAAATTCAAGAAGATTGAAATCATACCAAATGTATTCTCAGACCACAAAGCTTTGAAATTGGAGATCAACTGCAAAAACAAAGCAGAAAAAAGTCACATACCCAAGGAGATTAAACAACATCTTATTAAAAAATGACTGGATCAAAGAAGAAATAAGAGACTTAAAAAATACATAAAAACCAATGACAATGAAAATGCAAGGTATCAAAATTATTGGGATGCAATGAAAGCAGTAATAAGAGGAAATTTTATATATCTACAGGCCTATCTTTAGAAAAAACAAAAAAATTTCACAAGTAAACATTCCAACATCCATATTAAAGAACTAGAAAAAGAAGAACAGAAAAAACACAAAGTTAGCAGAATGAAAGAAATAATAAAAATTAGAGCAAAACTAAACAAAAGTGACAAAAAAAATCAATAAAATTGACAAAACCCTAGCTAGGCTTACCAAAGGACAAAGAGGAAAGATACAAATAACCAAAATTAGAAATGAAAGGGGAAAACTTATTTGTAATACCATGGAAATTCAAAGGATAATAAGAAAATATTATGAAAGGCTTTATGCCACCAAATTTAACAACCTAGAAAAAAATGAACAAGTTTCTAGAAACATATAGTCTACCTAGACTGTACCAAGAAGAATTGGATAATCTAAATAAACCAATCAACACTAAAGAAATTGAAATGAAACCTCCCCAAAGGCAAAAGTCCCAGACCAGATGGTCTCATCAATGAGTTTTATCAAGCATTCAAAGAAGAATTAACACGTATCCTCCTCAGACTCTTTCAAAAATTGAAGATGAGTTAATACTTCCTAATTCATCAAAAAGATTTATATACCACGATCAACTGGGATCCATCCCAGGAGCACAAGGATGGTTCAACATACACAAATCAATCAATGTGATACACCACATAAACAAAATGAAAGATAAAGACCATATTATTATATCAATTGAGGCAGAAAAAGCACTTGACAAGATACAACATCCATTTATGATAAAAAAAAAAACACTGAATAAAATAGGTATAGAAGGAAAGTATCTCAACATAATAAAGGCCATATATGACAGACCCTAGGCTAACATCATACTGAATAGGGAAAAGCTGAAGCCTATTCTCCTAAAATCAGGAACAAGACAGAGATTCCCCATCACCACTGTTACTCAATATAGTACTGGAAGTTCTAGCCACAGCCATCAGGCAAGAGAAGGAAATAAAAGGTATCCAAACTGGCAAAGAGGTCACATTGTCACTATTTACAGATGACATGATCCTTTATATAGAAATTCCAAAGATTCTACCAGAAAACTATTAGAAATAATAAATGATTACAGTAAAGTTGCAGAATATAAAATCAATGTACAAAAATCAACAGTATTCCTATATACCAACAATGAAAATTCAGAAAAAGAAATGAGAAAATCAATACCTTTTGCAATCGCAATGAAAAGAATAAAATACCTGGAAATTAACTTAACAAAAAATATGATGGAGTTAGACATTATTAACTATAAGACACTGTTAAAAAAAATTGAAGAGGACACAAAGAAATGGAAAGATATCTGTGTTCATGGAAAATTCAACATTGTTAAAATGGCCATATTACCCAAAGCAATATAGATTTAATGCAATTCCCATCAAAATCCCACAGACATTCCTTCAAGAGATTAAAAAAAAATTTATCAGATTTGTATGGAACCCCAAAAGACCCCGAATAGCCAAAGCAATCCTATATAAAAAGAATAAGCCTGGAGGCATTACCTTCTCTGATTTCAATCTATACTGCAAAGTGTCAATAATCAGAACAGCTTGGTATTGGCAGAAAAACAGACACACAGACCAATGGAACAGAATTGAAAACCCAGAATAAACCCAGAAATATATGGACCAATGATTTTTGACAAAGGAGTGAAAAATAAACAATGGGGGTAAAGCCACTTCATTAAATGGTGCTGGGAAAATTGGAAAACCATATGCAAAAGAATTAATTTAAACTGCGCACTCTCACCATATACCAAAATTAACTCAAAATGGATTAAAGACCTCCACGTAAGACCCAAAACAATAAACTGTATAGAAGAAAACATTGGTACTAACTTACAGGCCTTGAGTTCAGAAAGGACTTCATGAACCTGACCTCAAAGGCAAGGGAAGTAAAAACAAAAATAAATAAATAAGACTATATCGAACTAAAAAGCTTCTGCACAGCAAAAAAAAACAAACCAAATGGGAGAAAAAAATTGCAAACAGCTCCTCTGATAAAGGGTTAATATCTAAAATACATAAAGAACACATACAACTCAACAACAAAAACAAAAAACCAAAAATCTTCTTAAAAAGTGGTCTTAAAGCAGAAAAAAGGATGTATTATTATTTGCAAATGATATAATTATTTATTTAGACCAGGGATTGGTGACTATGGCCCAAGTGTAAACCTCGCCAGTGAAATGCTTTTGTAAATAAAGTTTTTTTGGAATACCAAAAAAAAAAAGTGGACAGAGGACCTAAACAGACACTTCACCCATGAAGACATACAAATGGCTAACAGATATATGAAAAAATGCTCATCTCCATTAGCTATCAGGGAAATGCAAATCAAAACCACAATGAGATACCACCTCATTAGAATGGCTGTTATCAACAAGACAAGGATAACAAGTCCTGGAGAGGTGGTATGTTCAAGGGAGGCAGGAGCTATAGGTCCAGGTCAACCATTGTGAGAGGATGTAAGAGGCTGTAACAGGCAGCTTTTTCTCACCTTCGTTATAACCTCATTTGTGGAAAGTATCTCATGTACTTAGGCTCTACCAGAGCCTGTTAGAAAGAGGAACCCTCACACGCTGCTGGTGGGAATGCAAATTAGTACAACTGCTGTAGAGGACAGTATGGAGGTTCCTCAGAAAATTGGGAATGGAGTTACCATTTGACCCAGCAAACCCACTTCTGGATATCTACCCCCAAAATTTGAAAATCTTAGTCCGTGAAGACTATGTACCCCAATGTTCATTGCAGCGCTGTTTACGGTGGCCAAGTCATGGAAACAACCAAAGTGCCCTTTGATAGATGACTGCAAAAAGAAGCTGTGGTGCATCTACACAATGGAACATTACTCAGCTGTAAGAAAAGATGAAATACTGCCATTTGTGACAAAATGGATGAACCTTGAGATCATCATGCTAAGGGAAATAAGCCAGACAGAAAAAACCAAGAACCATATAACTTCACTCATATGTGGAATGTAAAACTGAAAGCAACGAAGAAACAAAAGCTAATGGGCACGGTCAATAGTTTAGTGGTCACCTGAGGGCAACGGGGGAGGGGATGGGAGAGGGGGGAGGGGGAGTCAAATACACGGTGATGGAGAGAGAACTGACTCAGGGTGGTGAGCACATAATGCAACGCCTAGATGATGCACTGTACAATTGTACACCTGCAACACATGTAATTTTTACTAACCAATATCACCCCAATAAATTTAACAATAAAAATATCTTTCTCCAACTTAAAAGTCGTTTTTGTTTTATTTTCACAAGTGATTTTGAAATCTTGAAATTGAAGTTTCTAGAAAGGAAGCAAAGTGTTTAAAGAACGCCTAATTGGGTACCTAGAGACCCAGATCTGCCCTGTTACAGTCATTTAATTTTGGGCAAAAAAAAGCAGGATAGTTAAATTTGGTAAATATTGATTGTCTAGTGAGTGCCAGATACATTTTGGTAATTTATATATGTTATATCTCATTAGTCTTTTGAGAAAATGCCCCAAAGTGATCTTTTTTTATTTGTGCAAAAGAATTATTATTTATTAGGTGATGTGTCAGGCAGCTGTGCCAGTTACTTTACATATAAGTTTTTTCTTTAAATAGTTAACCAATTCTCTCAGCATTTATGTGGCCTATTTTCACAGCAATTTCTCCTCCCAGAGGCAACGTGCCAAAGCGATAACCCCTCAACTCTGCTCTGTCTCCAAG
>PVJL010021105.1:0-11056 GCA_004026885.1 Lyroderma lyra
ATTTGGGTTTATCTTGTTTGGGACTCTCCGTGCTTCCTGGGCTTGTACGACTATTTCCTTCAGCAGGTTAGAGAAATTTTCAGTCATTCTTCTTCAAATAGGTTCTTGATGCCTCGCTGTATCTCCTCTCCTTCTGGTACACCTATGATGAGAATGGTGTTGTGCTTGATGTTGTCCCAGAGTAGACTTAGCTTATCTTCATTTTTTTTTTTTTTTGGATTCTTTTTTCTTGTTCTGATTGGGTGTCTTCTGTTATCTTATCTTCCAAATCGCTGATTCATTCCTCTGCTTCATCCAGTCTGGCGATCCTTTCTATTGCATTGTTCATTTCCTTTATTGTAATCATCATCTCTGTCTAGTCCTTTTTTATAGTGTCCACGTCCTTTTTTGTGCTTGCTGTCTCTGTTAAAATTTTTATTAAGTTGCCTAAGCATCATTATAATCATGGTATTGAGCTCTGTCTCTGATAGATTGTATGGCTCCAACTTGTCTTCTGGGGTTTTCTGTTGCCCTTTCTTTTCAGATGTATTTCTTTGATTCCTCATTCTGGCAGCCTCTCTGTTTAGAGATATTCTGCTTAACCTGACACTCAGTGCTGTAGTTTCTTCTGAAGCTCACTGCTGATCTCATAAGGCGGTGGTTGGGACAGAGGTCTGGCAGGGATGTGGAAGAGGATGACTAGAGTTTTTGTTCCCCCTGCCCCGTCACTGAAAGCAGTTGTATGGGCAGTGCCAGATTTTTGTTTTTCTGTAATTGGTTTGCCCCGAGGTCTCTACCATATATTTTAGGATCTGCTGTCTTAAATGCTGGTCCTACAGACCAGGCTAGTTGTGGACAGAGAAGCATACCCACAGACCCCTCTCTCCTTCTCCTTCCCAGCCAAATCAAGGTCATGCTGCGGCTCCTCACTGCCCCCGTCGCTTTCCCTTCTCTTGGAACCAGAGTGAAGCCAGGCCACCGCATCTGGCACACCAGTCTGTACTTCCTGGGGGCCAAAGTGAGATCTAGGTGTGATATCTCACAGCCTGCCTCTGGGCCTCCTTTGCTCTGTCCCACAGACTGAGTGAGGCCCCAAACACTCACCTGCTGCTATCTTTCTTCTCCCTCCCCCAGCAGTAGAGTTCCAAGCAGGAATCCACTTGCAACCTGCATCTCTGCACTTTCCCCTTTTTTCCCTCTAGTTGCCCCTCTGACCACCTGCAGATACTTTGATGCAAAGAGCAGGCCTCTTAGCTGTGTTTGTGTTGCATAGGGAGTCCTTAATTGAATTATAGATGTTTTATTCATTGTGATCTCCAGGGGAATTTTTCAAGGGTCCCTCTTATGCCATCATTTTGTTCCTCCCTATCCACTTTCACTATTTTTATTCAACACTGTTCTGAAAGTTCTAGCAACTATATTAAAACAATAAAAAAGGCATATATATTGGAAAGAATAAAATAAAACTTTCTCTATTTGCATATGATATAACTACATAGCAAGTGTCAAGAAAGCAACCCAAAAAGAAATTTCCTGAACTAATAAGTGCATTCAGCAAGGCAATAGGATACAATATCAACATGCACAAAAAAAATCACATTTTATATACTAGCAATGAAAATATAAAAACCAAAATTAAATATACAATATTACATAAAATCACTACAAAAAAATGAAATACTTTGGTATAGACAAAATATGGGCAGGATCTGTATGCTGAAATTTCAAAGTGCTGGTGAAAAAAATTAAAGACAACATAAAATAAATACAAAGTGACATACCATGTTCAAGAATTGAAAGAGTCAGTACAGTGAAGATGTTAATTCTCCCCAATATATAGGTTTAATGCAATGCTAATAGAAATCCCAGCAAGGATTTTTATATATAGACAAGCTCATTCTCAAATTTATATGGATAGGCAAAAGAAAGCCCTAGAATAGCTAAAGTCATATTGACAAAGAAGATTGAAGTGGGAGGAATCACTCAACCCAAACAATATTAAGGCCTGAATACAACTATAATTATCAAGAAATTATGTTATTCTTTAAATACATGCAATTTTCTTTCAAAAATCTGCGGGGGGGAAATGTGATATTCACAGAGGGATAAACATGGATCAATGGAACAGAATAGAGAAACCAGAAATAGACCCATATGAATATGCCCAAATAATTTTTCACAAAGAGCAAAGTAATTCAATGGGGGAAAGGTAATTTTCAACAAATGGTGCTGGAGAAATCAGACATCAATAGAAAATGAAGCATTAACCACATGATTCTTTTGTTCACACAAAAATCTGTATATGATTATTCATAGCAACTTTAGTCCTACTAACCAAAAACAAGAAACAACCCCAATGCCCTTTAATGGGTGGTGATGGTTAACTCATGTCAACTTGATTAGGCTACTGTGTCATTCTTCGGTCAAACACTAGTCTAGGTGTTTCTTTAAAGGTATTTTATAGATGGAATTAACATTTATGATCAGTTCACTAAGTAAGATTACCCTTGATATTGTGGTATGGGCTTCATTCAATCAGCTGAATACCTTAAGAACAAAAACTGAGGTTTTCTAGAGAAGAAATGCTGCTTCAAAACTATACCATAGGGAGTTCCCTGGTGGTGTAGTGGCTTAAGGCTTCGGCGCTGGCGCTGTCAGCACTGCAGCCTGGGTTCGATTCCCAATCAGGGAGCTACCCACATACCAAAAAGAAAAAAACAAAAACAAACAAAAAAAAAACTATACCATAGAAATCTTCCCTGAGTTTTCTGCCTGCCATCCTGCCCCACAGATTTCAGACTTAGGACTGTAACTCAACTCTTGCCTGTCAAATTCTAATCAAAATAAAGCTGCAGTCACTATATTAATAACAGACAAAGTAGATTTGAATTTCAAAAAGGAAATTTAGTACCACAGTAGTTTATAAATTCGAAGTACAGAAATCAAAAGCCTTAAGCAATGTACAAATATTGACCAGTTAAAAATATAATGGAAGAGTTGGGAGTTCCCTGGTGGTGCAGTGGCTTAAGGATTCGGTGCTGTCAACGCCGCGGCCTGGGTTCGATTCCCAGCCAGGGAGCTACCCACATAAAAAAAAAAAAAAAGAAAACAAAAAGATAATGGAAGAGAAAACTCTACTTACAATAGCCAAAAGAAGTACTTTCTCATAAAATTATCAAGAAATTTCCAAACTCTGTATTTTAAAAAAAACTATAAATTAGTGAAGAATATAAAAGGAGAATTAAAAAATGAAATCACCTTGTTCTTGCATAAGAGAAATCAAGAGCATAAAAGTTTGTCATCTTAATTTAATCTATAAATGTAATGTAATTGCAACAAAAATATATTCATTTTGAGGTAGATAAGTTGATTATACATTACATTTGGAAGAATAAAAGTAGGAAATTATTCTGGAACACAGTGGGGAAGCAAGGGCAATATGAGGATGTAGACTTACCCAATACTAAAACTTACTGTAATACCTATAATGAAAAGATTGTTAAATTGGCATAGGAATAAAAATCAGTGGAATTTAACAGCAAATTCTGATGTGGATTCAAATGCACATGAAAATGCTCCATATAATAAAGGTGGCATTCACATCAGAGGGGAAAGATGGATTTGTTCATCGGTGGTATTAGGATAACCGAATTTTCATAAGGAAAATAAAATTGTTTCCATTCTTCACAACATTCATGCAAATACGAAAAGAAAACATAGGACTATTTTACTATCACCAGGAATTAGGGAAAACTTTACAAATTCTGACTCATAATTCAAAAGCAATAAAGGAAACAATAAATAATTTTGATTAAAAATGAAAACCTTATGTGAAAAGAAGCATCATAAGCAAAATAAAAAGATTAATGTAAAACTTGAAATAATATTTTCAATAATATAAAATACCAAGAAAGATTAATATCTCATATATAAAAAGTTTCTAAAAAGTGAGAAAACTAACAATTTTATAGGAATAAGAGGAAAAGATATATCAAGAGAAAGACAAATGCAAATGGCCCTTACTCATATGAAAAGGGTTTCAAAATTTTTCATATAGAAATTCAAATTACATTTTAACTTTTTTAATGGAAAATGTCAAAGATACTAAACTAGAATCATATAATGAACCGCCATTTACTCACCACACAGATTCATAAATTATGGAGATAAATGACATTGTATATTCTGTATTAAGCCAACCAGAGCAAACCACTTCTCCAATTGCAAGCCTGAAACAAACACTTCTCCAGCTGTTGGAAATGTCGATGGTTGAAAACTGTGAGGTAAGTCCCTCTCCAGGAATTGCCCTCAGCTTAAGAAAGTTAGCTTGTCCAATATCATGCCCTTTCTGAGGGCACTTACATTTCAACCAGGAAAAAGGAGCCACGCTAGATCTTTCAAACAGAGGGAATGTCATACTTGGCATTTGGTGGTTAGATGAATACGGGGAGAAGCCAAATAGAAGGAGGCAAGGAACTCAGGGATTAGAAATGACATGTTTACTCCTAAGGAAGAGTGACAAAAACTAGGAAGCTATCTATTACCAGAGCCCAGAAGTTAGAACCATACTGTCAGGCCATGAATGAAGGCTGGAGTTGAGACCATAGAGGAGAGATCATGCAGCAGAAGGTGGATGTAGGCATGATCATCAGCCATTGTTAGAGATGCTATAGGAAACAGAGAAAGGGGAAGGAATATCTTGGGCTTTTTGTTTGTTTGTTTTTTAGGCAGGGGGTGCCCTGGCTGGGAATCGGACCCAGGCCACTGCATTGAGAGCTCTTGAAGCCTAGCCACTACACCACCAGGGAACCCCTATTTTTTTGCCTTCTTACACCTTCCAATAATCCAGTGCCTCATATTGGCCCAACCTGCTTGAAAAGAAAATATAAAGATACCTAGTAAAGTTTGTTTTGATACAAAATATAGAAAAGAAATGGATTCTAGAGCTTATAGACAATTGACCAACATACAGACCAAGGCAAATACCCCAACTAATAAATAGTAGTACCCAAATATGGGAGTGCAGAAGACATCAAACCTTTCCATAATGTGATTAATTCTCAGTTTTGTATTAATATGTTTCCATTGGAATGTTAAGTGAAAAAACGGAAACTAAGGAAAGAAGAGAGAGGAAAAGAAAGAATAGAAAAGAAATGATTACAGCATAATGTGTCAGAGAAGAATTTATCTTCTTGGCTAGATACTTTGGGGAATTACTCTGATGCTCAAATTACTATATTCCCAAATATAAATTCACATCACCTCCTAAAAAGGGATGACTGTGACTGATTGAGGATGAAGCACCCTGAGGCCCATGGTTAAGATGGGCTTGTCATATGTGTTTGTACTTGCCAATGCTGTTTGATACATAATTTGTCAGGAGAATAGATAGACAGCTTATCAATGTTTATTGCCTGGCATTACGTTGGTTAGGAACTTGCCTGAACAGTATTTTATTTTCTTGGCTCTATGCTACAACATCCTGCTCACCACACACACAATTTTTTCCCCATGGCCTTATCTACCATTTCATGATAGTTGAAAGACAGAAAATGCTTTCTGGCCTGACAATACCGATCACAATTCAGGATTTGAACTCCACATGTCTTTCTAATGTTAGTTAGAGGACTAAGTTATTTTTGTTATGTGTATAGGTATCCCATAACGGAGACATGGACGGAGGTTCAGTTCACAGGTGGTGAAGGAATTACATAGTTTTACCTTTTATCCAACGAGAATCTTATGGCAATATAGGCAAAATGCATGCTCCAGCAGTCTTCTCCTGGCCATTTAGGCAATCAACAGTGAGAGAACCAATGAAATGCAGTGAATCTCAAATACCTATCTGCAAACCTGTGCTGAATCAGTGATCAGTGGTCTCATAACCACCAGGGCAGTTTGTTTTAAATACGTATACGTACGTATATACACATAAACATACAAACTGAATTCAATTCCTGAGTCACACCCAAATCAGTCCCCCAAAAGATAACCATTGACTAGGTCTGCGTTGGGCCCAGGGATTTGTGTTTCAAAAGAAGAGGGAAAAGAGGTCAAACATATGGTGACAGAAGGAGAACTGACTCTGGGTGGTGAATACAAAAATGGGAAAAAAATAAACTAATACACAATTATATTTAAAAATTACAATAATTTTCTCTCTGTGATTGATATAATAAAGAAGACCAAAAATCAATAGACATAGAAAAGATTTAAACGACACTAACAACGAAATTACTTAAAAGGAATTTATATAAGAATCTTCAGATGACCACAGCAGAATACATTATTTCAAGTACATATGGAACTTCCAGTAAAATAGGGTGCATGCCCAGTCCTATACATTTTTAAAAACTGAAATATTACAGAATATACTCTCTAACCATCATTGAACTAAATTTGAAATCAATAATAAAGGAATATTGGTAACCATCAGACTGTTGTCTGTGTGTATGAGTTTTTCTTTCTTTGTTTTGTTGATTTGTTACTTTCAGTTTTAGGAGGAGATACAAAAGGGTAAAGGAGGCCAAACACATGGTGACAGAAGGAGATTTGACTTTGAGGGGTGAACACACAATGCAATATAAGGAGGATGTGTTATAGAATTGTATACCTGAAGCCTATATAATTTTACTAACCAATGTCACCTCAATAATTTAATTAAAAATACATAAGTAAACTCATACACATTCCTTTAAAAAATGTCAGGGGGAAATCCCCCAAATATTTGGAGTTTAAATAACACATAGATTCTAAAATTTCCAAATTCATCTTTTTACCAAATTGGAAAAGATTTTAATGTAAGACAATATTCACAAAGGTTTATGAAGAAATGACATTCATCACAGCCTAATCTATAACAATAAATATTTTCCAACAATTTAAATGACTAATAATATATTAAAATTATGGAACATGGGATATAATGGATCCATGCTTTTACATATAGCAGACTTTTAATAATAGAGGGAAATACTAAAAGAGTTTATAATAAAGCATAGAAAATGATGTCAATGTAATTCAAAATTTTTAGAAGTGTATATATAGAAAAGACTAGAATATTTACATCAAAATATTTAATGGTAGTTAGAATCTTGGGTAATTTTAATGTAATTATTATTCTGCTTGATATTTCTAATATATAATATTCCCTTTCAACAGGACGTTTTATCTAGTAATCTGAGAAGACCATCAAAATATTTTTAAGAAATTAACTCAAATTTATTTGATAGGCATAAATTGAAACAAATATTCAATTAGGAGACAGTTAAATTATCTATTAAAAGGAATATTTTGCAGCCACTGACAATTGTTTATGAGAAATTTTAGCGACCTAGAAAACAGCTGAGAGGGAAAAAACAAGACATAAAATTCTACAGAATGAGCAAATATGCTAAAAATAGACAAAAAAAAAGACCATCAGCTAACAGTCCCAAAATGTTGACAGGTCTCTCCGGATAGTGAATTACAAGTGATTTTTAGTTGCTTTATACTTTTCTATTTTCTAAATTTTCAATAATATTTTATTATCAGAAAAAACTGAAAATGAAAGTCATTTTTTTTGGGGGGGGTGGCATTGGTTGGTTCCCTGGCTGGGAATCGAACCCAGGCCATGGTGGTGAGAGCGCTGAAGCCTAGCCACTGCACCACCAGGGAGCACCTGAAAGTCCTATTTTTAACACAATTATTGTGAGGATGACCCAGGACAGTGCCATGGGAACATGCCAACTTGCAAATATTGCTTTGCTCTTTCCTGTTTCTCCAGTAATCATGCTCTGAAGCGTTAGAGGAGACGTGAAGTACAAGGCAGTTTTTATATGGCAATGGACCTCTGTTAGCATTTTCAATTCCTTCCCCCCACCCATTTTGATAGAAGATACAAAACATATATATGTGTTTTGGAAGGGAAGGGAGTAGAAGATAAAACAGGTTTTTATCTGCTTCTTTTTTTTTTTTTTTTTTGAATGTGGGTAGCTCCCTGGCTGGGAATCGAACCCAGGCTGCAGCATTGACAGCACCAAAGCCTTAGCCGCTACACCACCAGGGAACCCCCTCTTTTCTTTCAATATAACTTCAATATCTTTTAGACAATGTTTGTGGTATTCCTGGAATATATTAGAGATCTTGAAAAGCTACTACATTTAGCCTAAAAATTCACATTTTATAATTTCTTGGTCCCAAAATTACTAAGCTAGTTGTTAGAAATTCAATCAAGAAAATGAGGACTTGATCACATACTCATAATTGCTGAAGCTTAAGGGTTTTCTTTAAACTCTTTTGTTGATGCATGTGTAGAGGATGAGTAATAATTTCAGTGGTGGAGCTCCCTGATGGTGTAGTGGCTTAAGTCTTCGGCGCTGGTGCAGTCAGCGCTGCGGCCTGGGTTTGATTCCCAGTCAGGGAACTACCCACATACCAAAAAAAAAGCAAAATAATAATAATAATAATAATTTCAGTGGTAAAACAAATTTGATTTTTCCTAGTTGAAAACAAAGGCCCTGAAATCAAAATCTACGACAAAGGCATTTTCAAGCAATCAAGATTAAAGATACCACTGATTAATTGTATATTTTACTGGTGAAGATGATTGACAAAGTCTGATAACAAATCAAATAAACGAAATTGAAAAGTTCCTGAACTTAGAAAATGACAACCAACCTAAAAAAGAAAAGCAGAATAGATAGATGTTGGGAAAAACAAAAAACAAAAACAGATTTCAATAATGCTTTCACTGGTGAACTGAAATATTGATGTGGTTTTGACCAGAGCAAAATGACTGTTGCATTTAAAGCTTTTCAGATGTACTCAGTTTTCCAACTTTTTCTGATGTGATGAAATGATATTACTATTATGTTTTTGCACAGCAAATGCTTCATTTAAGATAGCCAAGATTGCCAAGTTTGCTGTTAGCATCCAATTCCTCTTAAAATGGTCTTTCCTGCATGTATCCTATCATCAAAGCTATCATTGTACCCTCAAAATCCTTCCTTACAGAACACAACTTATGTATTATACAAGATAGACACTGTGATCCTTTGTATTAATAATTTATTACTTTGCATCCTCTGAACATTGTGATTTTTTTAAAATTTCTTTTGAATTTGAGACAATAAATGTTCAGACTGTAGTCAAATTTTAGCCTATAATGTTTTACTATGATTTAGATATTTTTCCTGAGAAGATTTATAGCATAAAACTTCAGATATCAGAAAGGCTCAGAAGGCTGTTTTTCACTTTGTTCGAGTTTTGTTTTCAGGCATGAAGTGTGTCATACAGTTGTTGCCATCACTGTTTTCCACATGTCCAATGTGTGCTATGACTGATAACTGCTTCTCTCTGGGTCCGATCAGTTTTGCAATAGACTATTTTTGTTTTCACTGCATCAACAACAAATGCTTCAGTATCATTAGTTTCAATCTGAAATTCTTGTTGCATTGTATCGAAAGAAATTTCTTTATTTTCCACTGCCATGGTCATAAAAGTAAGTAGTCTCATTTTTGTCATATTCTGTTCATGTAACTAGTCCAAGTGAATCTATGAAGTCTTCATTATTCTGATAATAGTTGACCTATGATGCCAATTTGGCACTCACAAAAATGGTTAAAAGATCATGAATAAGCTCACCTTCCAAAAACTTGACTGGTTTTAAAGTAAGAAGATGAATAAAAAGAAATGTGAGTGGATCATTCAATGCTCCTTCCTACAATACACCAGTGGGCATCAACTCAAGACTGGGAAGCATTTTCCTGAGTGTAACTTCCTAGCAATTTGACCATGACTTTTGAAGTAGCATCGCTTTTCTTACAATTCACGAGTAGCTCATAAAGTAGCCTTAAAAGGGTGTGTTTTGTTGTGGTTCCAGTGGTGAGGTTCTAGTCAGAAACCCATTTTCTAAGTTGTTCCAGGTCAGTTGAAACCCTGGATGGCTCCCCAAGATGCTGCCACTTTAACGAGGCTGTAATATACTGTATATTCTTATCCATTCCTTGGCAAAGGTTGCTTAGCAACTGCTGTCTCAGAGATGGGCATTCACTTTGAGGAAATTGGACCAGCTTTTCCTTGACCTTTTCAATTAGAGCTTCTTGTTTACCTCATTCCAGGATCAATAGGAGGGATATCACTCTGGTCATCACGCTTTCAAAATCTTTATCTTCTTCCTTCCGACATTCATCACAGACTTCAAAACTTTGAGCGATATCTACATGAAGTATACCTTTTAAATAGGCTGATCAGACGTCCCCGTTTGCAACAGGACAGTGCCATTGTTTTCTGTCCCACTTAAAAGGGTAATTCTGGTCATCCTACTTCTGAGTTCTCTCTGAAATTTCAGATTTCAGATAAGCTGGAAGGAAGCTCAGTAGCTGAACATCCTCACTGATGTCGATAAAGGCTGGGATCCTTATGGTGAAGGCTGGGGTGTGATGGACACTCCACTCGGAAACCACGCAGACAGGAAGAGTCCAATTTTTTTCTCTTTTTTTGCAGGGGGTGGGTCCCTGGCTGGGAATCGAACCCAAGCCATAGCCATTGAGAGCACCAAAACCTAACCACTACACCACCAGGGAACCCCCAAATTTATTTTTATACAAATATTTTTAATATCATAGAAGCATTTAAATAATAATGTAATAAAAGCAAAACATTTTATCTGTATAATATGCAATATCAAAATTCACTGTGAGGAAGAAATATTAATATGTTGAAAAGCTGCTACAGTGAATCCTGATTTTACTTGTCTTCCCAACTAGACTCTGAACAATTTGAGAAAAGGGATCATTGCTATCTTGTTTACCACTTTATCCCCTGTAACGTGAACAATTCCTAACACATGGAAAGCATTCAGCAAATGTGTTGAGTGTGTGACTATAGGCTTGAATCAAGGAATGGCTTTTTAAATGTGTTTTCTGGGCAACCCTGCTCTCTCTAGTACTTAAACCATTTGAATCTACAAAACACACACACAAACACACAAACACAACTGTAAGCTAACAGCTTGGTTACATTTTCTTTACCTTCTTGAGGTTTTCAATTTATTAAGTTACAAATTATCAGGAAATGACATTTATGTGATCCCTAA
>PVJL010021106.1:0-11050 GCA_004026885.1 Lyroderma lyra
CTTCTCCAATCACAATGGGATAACATTAGAAATTAATAAACAGCACATTCTTTAAAAACCAGTGGGTCAAAGAAGAAATCACAAGGGGAAATTAGAAAATATGTAGAGACAAATGAAAAGGAAAATAAAGCATACCAAAATTATGGGATGCAATGAAAGGGGTACAACAATGTTTTCACAAAAATTTAGAGCTGCAAATGCTTACATTAGAAAGGAAGAAAAATCTCAAATCAACACTTGAACTCTACAACTTAATGAATATAATGAGAAGAGGCAAAACTAAATTCAAGACTACTATAAAGAAAGAAATAATAAATATTACAGCAGAGATACAAAATAGCAGAAAAAGAATGAAGAACTCAATGAGGAGATGAAGGATTAAGATGGCAGCATAAGAGGACCTCCCTGAAACCTCTTTTGGAAATTACAAACTGACCAGCCAAAATTCGACAAGGGAATCTCCAGGTGACACAGCCTCAGCTGAGAGTTCCACCCACAGCAAGAAAACACCTAAAGGTCAGAGAAAAGGAAGCAACTGGGAGAAAAGTGAAGGGGACAGTGTGGAGATGGGGCTGTAATGGGCTGGGGCTGGCAGAAGAAGGACCAAGGAGGGGGCTGAGGGAAATGGGCTGAAGCACAGCACAATCCCGTGTGGGCAGAGGAGAGGACAGTGGAAGCCCAGGGAGGGGATGAGATAAAGTGGCGCCCAGCCCCTGGCTCTGGTGTACTCCCAACAGAGGGCCAACCTTGCTTGGTGGCATGCAGCCGCCTGAACTTCCCAGCACTCCTGATGGAGGGCCAGGCTTGTACTGTAGGGCAAGCCAGGCCTGGCTGGGCACTCCTCGGATGCAGGCGTCAGCTCATGCAGCAGAGTGCACCCGCCCCGGCCCTGGGTGCTCCTGATGGAGGGACAGACCTGTTTCACAGCTGAGCCAGCACCCAGGTTAACAGGCAACCTTGGGACAAACAGCAGCCATGCACCACACTGCCCCCACCGTCAGGCAGAAACTGTGAACGTGGAGCCTGGCTGCTGCCCATTGCTTTTTCCTGAGGCACCATCACCCTCAGCTGCAAACAAGCCCTGAGCCCTCCAAATGAACTCCAAGCCCCCCACCATGTGTATCTGTGCAAATTAAATCCATGATGGGATACCACCGCAAACCTGTCAGGATGGCCATCATTAATAAATCAACCAACAAGTGTTGGCGAGGATGTGGAGAAAAGGGAAGTCTCGTGTACTAGTGGTGTCATTTCCTCACTGTCTTAACCACAATATGTGGGCCTTGGACCCACCTGTTTTGCATCGCTGCCCCTCCTATCAGTCTTGCCTTTCCTACCTGTATCAATGTGGCTTCTTCTTTACATAATTAGTTGTAGGAGTTTGGCTCAGCTAGTTTTACAGTGGTTCTCAAGGGTGATTGGTTTAATAATTTCATTGTAATTTTGATGTGGTTATGGGACATGACATACACTGCATTTACATACTCTGCCATCTTGGCCAGGAGTCCCTCCTCAAAGCTATTTTAACTGCTCTGTCATGAGTAATATAGTCTTAAAGAGATCTGGACCTATGGGCATCTTACAGAATAACCCACTACTTCAATTCATTGACAACATCATATGGATTGGAATGGATGAGCAAGAGGTGGAAAGTATGCTAGAGGCTTTGGTGAAACTCATATACTGCAGAAGGTGGTAGGTAAACCTCACAAAGATTCAGGGGATAATGACTTCAGTAAAGTTTTTAAGGGTCCGGTGGTTGCAGGCATGCAGGCACAACCCCTCCAAAGTAAAAGTCAAACTGTTGTAAGAAAAAAAGATATTGCTTGGTCAGTCTTTTTAATTCTAACAACATATTTTATAGGTAGGTATATGATTTGGCCTATATTCTGGGTAGCATAGAAGGTTGCCAGCTTTGAGTGGAGCCTAAGAGTAAGGACACTGCAGCATGTCCAAGTCATGGTACAATCAGCCACCTCCCAGCGGATCTGATGGTAATGGAGGTGTCAGTGGTGGGAAAAAGTGCTGTGTGGAGCGAAAAGGGAACAACAGTGAGAGAATCAGAGTAGGCCCCTAGGGTTCTGCAGTAAGGCCATGCCATCCACAGCAGAGAAATATACCCTCTTTTTGAAAAAGCTTTGGGTGTGTTATTGGGAGCTGAAAGACAGAATGCTTGATCATGTGATTATAAATTCCCACGAGTGGGTTCTCTTTAACTCACCAACTCATAAACGAAACAGGCCCAGCAGAAGTCTG
This sequence comes from Lyroderma lyra, assembly GCA_004026885.1. NCBI lineage: Eukaryota > Metazoa > Chordata > Mammalia > Chiroptera > Megadermatidae > Lyroderma > Lyroderma lyra. The sequence goes on from PVJL010021106.1 coordinate 2,257, forward strand.
TGATAAGATGCAAATGGCACTCCTGGGCTTGAGTCTGAATCACGTGTTAACATCCACCAGAAGGGACATTGAACAACAAAACAAAGTGACATTAACCAGCCGTCCTCACCTGTCAACCCGGGACTGGCAGGATGGGCACATGAGTCAGGAGTGACTGCGGTGGCAGAAATGAGGCTACATATGGACCAGCAGCATTGGCTCCCACTTACTAAGGCTAATTATAGCACTGTTGCCTCTGAAGTTCCTATTTGTCAGCATTAGAGACCAATTCTGAGCCCTGACTGTATCTTCAGTGACCAATTAGCCTTCAAGTGACATATTGACTTCCTTGAGCCCGTTCCATCCTTGGAGGGACAGAGAGTCATCCTCATAGGGACAGACACCAATTCCATGTGTGGGTTTTCCTTTCCTGTCCCCAAAACTTCAGCCAGCAGCGTGGTCTGGGGACTATTGAAATGCCTGATCCACAGTTTTAGAACAGCTCTTAGCACAGTGTCTGACCAGGAGACCCACTAAACAGTACAAGGAGTGTAGGTAGGGCCACGACCATGGCAGCAATATAGGGAACAGCAAAAGACTACCAGACTGCTAGCAATAATTGCTGGGATCATTAGTATCCACCGCCAGGTGGATCCTAAGGAATTCCACCAAGTGCAAGGGATCAGCACATGGATAACATTTTGACACAAGTGTGGGGGCACCAAACCAGCAATGTGATTAGCAGCTGAGCGATATTGTTCTATACATACTGGGACTTGTTCCTGTAGTTCTACGTTTTCCCCCACCACCCAACCCCAACCATTAGTCATTGCATAACCAAACAGCGGGGATTGGTTATTATGGTCCTTGCGGAGCAAGTTGTCCACTGCCCAGTGATGTTGGTCCTATTCAGCGGTGATGCTCCATGTATGTAACCGCGTCCAGTTGTTTAGGGAAGCCGTGTGAATCCGCCAAGGAAGTCCCTCAGCTACCTCCACCGGTATTTTCATGCAGATCTAACAGTGGCAAACATTGTGCACCTGAGCAAACTTATGTGCCCAGGGCAGGACACTATTGCCTGCTGTTAGCCTGGGCGGTAGGACAAAGCACATAGTGACACCATTAAAGGAAGGTTTTTGCCCTCAGGTAAAATATAGGCAATGTGTCCATCTTGTGACAACAATGTGGCTTGTAAGGGCTTTGCCCCTGTCCGTGGCATCTGTAACCAAGACCGCAACCAGCTTTGTACTGGATACCTTGATTGGATGGTTACAGGATTAGGACCTCACAGGCCAAAAGGGCAGCATAAACAGCAGCTAGCTGGTTCTCTATAAGGGAATAGTGGGATTCCGCCCCTTTCCATGATTGAGACCAGAAACCAGTCCCATGTTTCTGCCACAAGCCCCATCCAAACCCATTGTCATCCACTGACACCATTAAACGGAACGGTAGGGTGGTGTCAACTACCAGTAGGGTTTGGGCTTGAGCCACTGCCTGCTTGGTGGCTCAAAAGGACTGCTCTATCTCTGGGGTCCAATCCCAAGTAGCCCCTCGCTGTATCAGGTGATGCAAGGGGCGAGTTAAAGTGGCTAAATGAGGAATAAACACCCTCCAATAGCCCAACAAACCCAAATACATCTGCAATTGATTCACTGTTGTTGGTCGGGGATATGCCTGTATCTTATCTATGACTGCCTCTGGCATAACCTTAGTCTTACCCGACCAGACAACTCCCAAGAATTTGACAGACAACCCAGGCCCTTGGACCTTGTCTTCGTTGATGGCCCACCCACAGGTTTCCAGGGCTTCTCATAGACTGGTGGTCGCAGTCTCAAGCTCTGCAAGAGAATCAGAGGTTAGCATTATGCCATCAATGTAATGGAACAGATGCACCCTGCTGGCTTCCACCAGGTGGCCAAGTCCTGAGCCACCAGGCCATGGCACAGGGTGGGACTGTGTAGATATCCCTGGGGAAGCCCCAGGAAAGTCCATTGTCGTCCTTCCCACGTGAAGGTGAACTGCTCTTGACTCTCTGGTGCTATATCTATGGAGAAAAAGGCATTTTCCAAATTCACAACATAGTGATACTGTCCCAGTTCATGTGTGAGTTTGTCCATAAGATCCACAACATTGGGCACAGCTGCATGCAATGGGGGCGTCACTTTGTTCAGCTCCTGAAAGTCCACAGTCATTCGCCAGGAGCCGTCAGGCTTTCTCACTGGCCATACAGGAGAATTGTAAGTGTTATGCATTGGGCAGATTATCTGAGTTTCTTCAAGCTTGAGAATGGTACCACCAATCTCTTTGTGCCCTCCTGGTAGCCGATATTGTTTTGTATGCACAACACAGGTAGCCTGGGACAATGCCAAGGGGGCATGATGGGGATGCCCCCGAACAATAGTGTTTACCACTCATGTATGCAGGCAAAATTCTCCCATCATCGTCAAAATCACCCGTCCTTGCAGCACATCCACACCTAGAATATATTTTGTGATAGGAGAGATATAGACTTTATAGTCTTTTGTGGGCAATCACCCTATGCTCAGGGTCACAACTGCTTGTTTGACATGTATCATCTGGCCTCCATATCCCTCCATGGTGGCCGTAGGACCGCTAAAGCGATCCAGATTTCCATACAACAAAGTGCTATCGGCTCCAGTGTCCATAAGGGCTAGTACCCGCTGCACATTATGGGGGGACCAGTAAATAGTAGGTTCAACATGTGGCCTCTGGTCCCCCGGGTCCCCCCCGCAGCCAGGTACCTTGGCCAGACCCCTAGTCTGGGTAAAAATCAGTCAGTCTCAACTCCCAAATTGGGAGTGTAATGGCTGGCAGGGGAGTAAACTGCTGCTCAGGTTTCAGCTGCTTCCACAGAACCCGTAGGCTGATAAATAAAGCAGTGCTCCCGTAGGCTAATGCTTTATTTTCTCTGCAGCTACTTCTGCAGCTAATAGATCAAACCACATCTGCTTTTGGTTCACTCTCACTGCAGGCTGAATGCCACCCTTTTGAGTCCCTTTATTTTTTGGGCGTCCTTTGGGTGAAGGCCCCTTGGGACCCTGTAGCGACCTCACCTGGCTGCATTTTTTCTTTTGCTTGACTTCCACATCCTCCAATCAAGCTAGGGTGGCTGTTACTTCATGCACCCGCCAATCTACATAGGGAGCCAGAAGACCCGCCATCATCCTGAAAGTTCCTGGGGTGTCCTGATGTTAGGATGAGGTCCTTCATCCTAGTGGTGAAAACTTCCCCATCAGGACTATTGTAGCGTACCTGAAACATCATCTGTCGCATGCCCATCTCCCGTATGATTTGCACCAGGTCCAAGTACATGGACCAGTTGCTCACAGCCTCAGGCAATTTACTGGCATCTGCCCAAACCATTCGGGCTGCTGCCATTATCCAATTGATCAGGGAATGATTCCCTGCATTGTGGTTAGTATGGGCAATATTTTGTAGCCTTTGCCTCAAGGAGGGGAGTACCGTAATGGAGGCCAGTTGGACATTTAATCAGAGGACAACTCTTTTCCTTCTGCCCCCTGTCCCATAATCTCAGTAGCCAGCCTGGTACCATTTCCCCAGGCCTTTGTCATACCTGCTTCGTCAATTCCCATAATACAGTGGGCAAGTACACAGTCATTGTTGTATGCTGCCTGGCCTGGGGAGCCCCCTGTGGCTGACCCCCTGGCCCCATTTGCTGCTCCAGCTCAACCTTCCATTGCACTAATGGGTAAGCCTTCAATATAGATGTTGGGCTACCTACCCTGGGGGACTGTACAGACCCCTCCAAGCCCTGCAGCCTATGTTCAGCAGCCACCAGGCACTCTTCCAGCGTTTCCTCCCGGCGCTGCAACTGGCATACCTTTTGAGCTGCTCTTGCATCTCCTGGCTGGTGTGCCACAGCACCACCAGAAACGTCCAGGCTACCTGGCCGGCCACCTTCTGGTGTGCTGGCAGAACATTCGGCTCCATAGATTTCAGGGCCTTCTTGATATCCTCAGGTGTTGGCCTAATCTCGTCCCAGTCTTCCGGAGCTGTCCATGTGGCCAGATACGTGGCCACTGGGTACCATAGGGAGGTGGGAGGCCACATTTCTTCTACCTGGGGACCCTCAGAGGTGCTGGGGGTAGTACTCACCTCATCCTGCAAACTACGCCAAATATTGACAAGGTTTGGCAGGGCAGGTTTCAGCGGTGGCACACCCAATTGAAAAAACACACATAAAGCCGACATGGGGGACCATAAACAAACCAGCAAGCAAGCCCCTTTATGGCGCACCTGGGTCTATATATACATATTCAAACAAAAGTGCCATCTTGCCGCATCTGCCCAGTAGCAATTGTTTAGGTTTTCATGGTTACATAAGGCAGCACATGCGCAGTAAATGTCAACCCCAGGAATTCCTCAACCGAAGACAAGGTCAAGCCTGGGGGCCGGGCCTGGCTTTAACCCTTTACAGTGGGCTTAACTTTAACCTTCTGGGGACTGACAGAACATCACACTTGCGTCCCAGCCTGCTGGCTCTACCAGCTTTTCTGGATCCTTCTCCATAGTCTCTGATGGTGTTTCTCCTAATAATATACTGCTGGCTGTAATCCCATCTTGGGATCTGCTTCTTGCAAGAATCTGACTAACAAAACCATTTTCATCTGTGTACCAACAACCTGTTACTTATCCTGTCTTGTAAAATCCTTCTCTTTACCCAAATTCTGCCCCCAGCATGTGCTCCAATTTCTTGTTTTTGTATTATTTCTTTGAGGTAATAAATGTTTGTTGTTTTAAACCACCACATTTGGGGATAGTTTGTTGCTCAGCAATGGATAACTAATAAAGCTCTCTTAAGTTTTCATTAGTCTCTGTCTATTATTTCTCTGCATGTTGAAGTTATCTGCACTCACTGCTTCCAATTCTTCTCCCCCTAGTTCTCTCTTTTATTATCTTTTGTCCTTTCTCCTTTCTTTCTGCCCTCTCCATCTCCCTCCCTCCTTTTTCCTTTTTATTATGTTAGAATGCAAACATAAAAAGACACTATGTGCTTATGCTAAAAGGAAGCATTAACTAGTCCTGTGCACTATAAGTAGAGTGCTGAAGTATATGGAACAAAATTATATCAAGAACATTATTAATAGAATCTGAAAAACTATTGTGACCAAGTTAGTGGCTTTCCTCTTAATTCCTCTACCTAATTCCTTCCCTTCAGCTGAGATTTTAATTTTCAGAACAAACACATCAGCAACTTGAAGACTTACACATTCCTGGTAAAAGTTTAACTTGGCCCAAGCACTTTGGAAATCAAATGAGCATATGGAGTCTGGTTAAAGCATACACCCCACAGAGCCCAGCAGTCCTGCTCCTGACCACCCTCTCTGGGGAAGTTCTTGCCTTATGCCCTAGGAGACATGCACACTAATGCATATGATAAAAAGTAGAGTAAACACTTATGCATCAACAGGAAAGTAGCAAAATTGTGATATAATCATAAAATGTAGGCATTCAACAATAAAAATGGATGAAGGACAGCCTCACAACAAGGGTTAACTCTCCTATGTGATGCTGAGTCTCAGAAGGGACCATTCAAGCTGGTTTCACTGGGCAGGAAGTTCAAAAACAGGCAAAACTAAATCATATTTGGTTTGAGGCATATACTTACTACAAAATATTTAGAGAATCTTAAGAGAATAGTAAATACCAGATCAGGACAGAGGTTAATTCTTTGGACGGGATTGTGGAGGCTCCCATGGTGGCTTCATAGGTTCTGATTCTGACATCACTGTTGTGTGCCCAGGTATTTAACTGATCATAAATCCTTAAACTGACATTTTCAAATTGTGACTTTTGAACCATTCTGGTTAATTTTTTTAAATTAAAGATACCAAAGTTTATTGGAAAGATCCTTAGCAAGAGCTACCCACCTTGGAACAAAGCCACAGACATTGTTATGAACCGTGCCAAAGAGAGGGCTGGATGTCACAGGAAATTCTTTGTCTAGAAATAGGTCATGTGATCCTTTGCTCACCAGCATCTCTATAGATTTTTCTGGTGAACAATGTGCAATCTGATGTAAAAGGTAATTCTGTCTTATGAAGAATTTGATGTGTTACTTACATTTAACATCACATACAACTGAATTAACTATTTTTCCAGAAGTTTGAAAGCACATTGCTGATCAATATAAGTTAAACTGGAAAACTATGTAAAGGGAAAACCAGTGATAGAATAGAAAATGTGAATGTAAAACACAATAGAGCTGATTTAAAATAAACTTCAGAGGCACATTAGCAGTGTTTTTTAGAATCATGTTGATATCCAAATCATTTCTACAAAATCTCATTTAAAAACACAGTGAAAAATGTGAAATTTCTTCTAGAATGCCAACTGAACAGCGGTTTGGGAACACTTTGTTCCTATAGTAGATTGGAGTTAACCATTGCTGCCCACTGCATTACATCATAAGTGTCATCATGATGCTAAGCCAGGTGTATACACTGAAGCATGAGAGTCATAGTTTTCTATCATACTGAAAAGCAATTTCATTAGGAAAATGTTTTTGAAGACGATGTTGAGTAAGAAAACTGGCATTTTAGCCAATATTTTTTATATTATTATCAAACTAAATTGAAACTCTAAGGCAGTTATTTTAAAGACATTATTGTTAAGGCACACACATCTTGGAACTATTTGATCTAGCTCTTATATGCTCTCAACTTTGTTGCAACTTATTGAAAGGAACATTATTATTAAAGATAATTTCAAAAAAAACTTACGATAATTACTGTATCTCCTTTCTCTATCTCAAGCTTTTGCCTTACTTTCCAAAAGTGAAATATAAAGCATTAAAAAAAATCAGATAAAGGAAGCGCTGACTTACAAAATCCTGAAACAACATTTATAATTGTAATTTTGGTTTTAACATGTATAAATGCTTTGATATGCCTCCCTTTCAGATGTGGAATAATTCCCTCCTCCTGGGTGTGGGCTGCACTCAGTGACTCACTTGTAACTGATAGGAAGGCTGATGTCATGGTGAGAGACTCCGTCTAGGACACAAGGCTCCCTGAAGCCTCCAGCTTGCTCTCTCTCTGATCACTGCTCTGGGGGAAGAAGCTCCCTAGTCATTCACCACCTTCTGATGAAGTCAACATAGCTAGTAACTGAGGCCTCCTGGGATCATTTGGGCAGGTAAGGAGGCCCCTTCCAACAGCCATCTGAGTGTACCTCCAGCCTGAGGTGCACTTTGAGATGACAAAGGCATGAGTGACAACTTGACTGCTACCTTGAGAGAGGCCCTCAGCCAGAAGCATTAATGTGAACCTCTCCTGGATTCCTGATATGGGAAACTGTGGGAGAAAATACACATTTGTTGTTTTGAGCTGCTAAGTTTGGGTAATTTGTTATGTTGCAGTATGTAACTGATATAGTGTCAAAAAGAGGATGAATTACTGCAGTTGAATTTTCATTTGGTCTAAATTAATTTCAAGATATTAAATATGTCATTTGGATTTAAGATTTAAGAATGTCCATAGCTAATAGACAGGATGCATTTTATTACCACTTATAACAATCTACTTATTTGAACTTCAATTTTCAACAATGACCCTATTAAATACAAAAGAAAGAATAAGCTGTGCTGGGCTGATTCATTGATGGTTCCCCAAAACTACCCTAGTTATTCACCTTCCCCCCTGGTTATTCAAAGAAATACTAATGTAGGTGCTGCTGACAAAAGATTTTCCAGATGTATCTAAGGACTCAAATCAGTTGACCTTGAGACAGGGGGACTCTCCTGGGCAGAGTTGTCATCATCAGGTGAGAGGGATTCAATGTGAGGCATTTCTCCACTGGGGGCTTGGAAAATGGAGGGTCACATGCCAAAGACTGCTGGTGATCATTAGTGTTGGCGTAGCTCTCCACACACACTTGCTGACAGTTGTGAAGGAAAAAGCGAACTCAGACGTACAACTGGAAAAAACTGAATTCTTCTAACAGTCTCAGCATAAGCGTGGAGGGGGCCCTGAGCTCAGGGTGAGGACACAGCCTTGTGACATGCTGACCAGAGAACCTATCCACACCATGCCTGGATTTCTGACTAAGGAACTGTGAGCAAGTAAGTGGGGGTTATTCTGAGTCACTAAGTTGTGGTAATTTGTTGTACCACAATAGAAAGCTAAAACACAGGCTCAACTGTGCTGCAAATAAACACACAGCCTTTTTTCCACTGGAATGAATTTATGAATTGATATGCCCACTATTACATGTAAAAAAAAATTTCCTAACATTTTGTATTTTTTAGGTTATGTTTTTATATAATGTAATGAAATTTGAATACAATCATCATTCAACCACTATTAATTTAATACAGACTATCTATCAGGAACTGCTTTATATGGCTGGGATACATTTTGCCATAAATGCCTCAAAGTAATGTGGTCATGTGACTTACATTCTGCAGGCATGTCCAACCTGTGGCCTAGGACAGCTTTGAAAGTGGCCCAACACAAATTCTTAAAACATTATGAGATTTTTTGCAATCCTTTATCTTTTCTTTTTAATTCATTTTTATTGTTAGACTTATTGGGGTGACATCTGTTAGCAAGGATTACACAAGTTTCAGGCATTCAAGTCTACAGTGCATTGTCAACTTCTTGTATAAGTTCACCACCTAATGTGACTTCTCTATCCATTACCTTATATTTAGCTTCCCCTTCCTCCTCTCCCACCCCCTCCCCTTTCTCCCCTCCCTAACCCAATCCTCCCCACTTAAACATTAAACTATTGATTGTGTCCATGGGTTATTTGTTTGTTTGTTCATTTCTTT
>PVJL010021107.1:0-11042 GCA_004026885.1 Lyroderma lyra
TACAAACTTATGAAGGTAGATTCTCACTAATTAGTAGACTAGGAAAAAGCACTATGACCCTATGCACCCATAATGTCAGTGATTAAGAACTCTTAAGTCAAAGAACTATACCTGCCTAACTCATTTGGGCACCACTGTGTGTTAGTACCAGCTGTCTCACCCATAACTGGTTTCCAGTGAGGGGGTACAGCAAGAGCTTTGTCCTGCTTCTGATGACCGCTGCTCCTGTGATGGACTGGGTTTAAAGTATTTTGAGTAGGCACCAATCTTGACACTGTCCCTGGATAATCTGAACACTTGGGCTCATTTCTTTCTAATTTAGTGTCCACATATCCCTAGTTAGGACATGTTCTGCTTTGCCCTTTCCTGGGTGTGTGAGTTGCTTGATAATTATGGATGTCAGTTTCCTTTTGATATTTGCAAACAAAAATATTTTCACTTTGCTTTTATGACAATAAATTCATTATATAAACTCTAAAATACATCAGAAATATTTAGCCATTAAGTGATTCACTTTTTTTTTTCTTTTGTAATCACTTTCCCAGGGTAGGAAGGGAGAACATATTCTGTTTACCTTCCTCTTCCTGGGAGTTGTCCAGTACAAAAAATACAAATAATGGACTCACGCTCATATGTAAAGAAGGAAAAATTTCAATATTTATCTCCCAACTCGCACTGCGTACTTTCTGGGTGGACTGGGGTTTGCCTGCTTCCCTCTATTACACACATGATTGGAGTCTGAGCTTGAGATGAGTGGAGTAGAGGAAGACGAGACTGAGATAGGCATTTGATTTATTTGAGTACATTCTGTCCACCTATGTTCTTCCTCCTCCTAAAAAAGCACCCATATATAAACATCGTAACTACTATATGAAAATAAACAAGCTTAATAAACGCACATCTCAGTGTAAGCCTTCATTAGCATGGAGATATTCTGAGTTGAGGCAGATTCTTCGCGTTTTCTTAAGCCGGGGTTTCGTAGTGAATACATTGATATTTTGGAACAGTGCCTGGAAAACTGCATAGAAACCAATCTGTGATGATAATTTATAGAAGATTTGTATTTATATAAAATCCTAACGTCATCCTCTAGTCTACATGAGCACGTGTTCGTCTCGGGGTCCTGATCCCTCCCACCACTCCCTCTCCTGGCCCTCTCTTTAGGAGCACAAGCTTTTCTGTTTTTCTTTCCAACTCACCAAGCTGGTTTCCACCTTAGGTTCTCCACAATTATTGTCCCCTTGTCTGCACCACCTTAACCCAGATCTGCACAGGGCCAGTCCCCACCTAAGTGTGGTATCACTTCCTCAGGCAGCCTTCCCTACCTACACTCAATGGGGCAGCCCAGGAGATATACTAGGGAGACAAGTGGGAGTCATACATGTAAGCATAAATATTAGAAACCACATTTTAAAATATTTTAAAGAGGTGAAATTAATTTTAATAATATTTAAATTCAATCCAATATATCTAAAATACTATCATTTCAGCATACGATTAATATAACAATAGTAATGAGCCATTTTACATCACTTTTCTCATACTGGTCTTTGTAATTGGGCACATTTCTTACAGGACATTTCAACACACAGTGCTTGAGCCACTGTATTGGACAGCACAGACCTAAACTAAACTCCATCTCCAGTAACACTATTAGTGTTTGAAATTAATCTGTTTATTTACTTGCATACTATTTCTCCCTCCATCCTCTATCTGCCTCAGCCCTGAAATGAAAAGTTTAAAAGAGGCTTCAATTTGTTCTTTGTTGTAACCACAAGGCTTAGTATATTGCCAATTATTGATAAGTATTTGTTGAAAGTTACATGAAGAAGAAACCAATGTACTCCCAAGACAATGGGCCTGTGTGTGGCCTTTGCTTTTGGAGTCTTCCCTTTCAGATAGGTGGAATGGAACAACCACACATCTGTTGCTCTTCGTCACCTTCTTTGTCCATGTCCTGTTATAACGGTCCTGCATGGTCTGTATCCTCCTGATTTTCTGATATAGGGTTGCCTCCTAAAGAGAAAGCATTTTACAGTCCACCCTTCAAGTTGCTTTCCAGTTAGCCTTCCACTCACACTAAGCATTAGAAAAAAAGGGCAAATATCTGGACTTTCTCTTCTTTCCCCTACTAACTATTACAGGATTATCTCAGAAGGCAGTCAGGCTGTGACCTGCATTTATTACAGTTTCAGCCAATGGGAGGAGAGCCAGGGTTTGTGACCATCTGCAGGCCTTGGAAATACCCCGGGGAGCTAGAGTCCTGGGATTTCTCTCCACTGCTGCTCTGTGGTGACGCAGTCTTGCCTGCCAGTGAGGCTCTGTGTGACAGTGGTCAAGGTTTCAGGTTTGCTGTTGCTCATTTCCTCCATTTGTGAAAGGAAAATCACAATTAGTGCTTATTTCTGGTATAAGACTATAGAGGAAATAACCACCGAGTGCCTTGTGCTCCATAGTGAGAAGCATTGTTGTTGGTCATGCAAAACAATGACTCAGTACCTGAGATTCTGTTCTAAACGCAGGTATCACAATAAAAACTGCCGGAGTCTCTGAGGGTGGGTCAGTAAGACAGGCAAATTGTAAAAGTTAAGTAGGTTCTGCAAAGAATTCTTATCCTTTTTACAGTTAGAGAAGTTTGTGAAAAGAGGAAAGTTTCCACAAGCTTGTTTTGGCATTTGATTACATTCGCATGCAACTACTCCTAGGTGTAACAGAATGAGAAGAAAACTGACCTGATTTGGCCCAGCCCTTCCTGCCTTCTCCCCTCTCCCTTCCCTGGGCACCTCTGAAACTGGACTCTGTAATAAACCTAGATTTGGTTTACCTGCAAAACCTAAAAGAAAGGTTGTGTGATTTAAGAATGGTGAGTTTTCAATGCAGAAGTCATTTATTTATTTTAAAAAATGCATGGTGCACCCACTGTGTATAAAAATAAATTGAAGTACAAACTAAGTAAGACTTTAAGGGTGCGTGCATTTTAGTAGGTGATACATTCATTAAACAATAATTTCTGTGATTAATTATTCAGTTATAATAATAACGAGTGCCTTGAAGGAGAAAAACCAGGTGATGTGAGAAGATTTAACAGAGTCCTGGTTTATTCTTCCCGGCAAAGTTGTCCTTTCAGCTAAATGTTGAAGGAAGAGTAGGGCTGAGTGGGGGAAGGGAGTTAGAGAGCTTTTTAGGCAGAGGGAGCAGCAGGCGTCAATGTGATGAGGTGGGAGGGACCTGGCATAACAAAGAATGAGCAACGGCCAGGGTGACCCGGTGACCAGAGCAGCAGCAGCCCAGAGGGCTCCCTGATGAGGGGCTGATGAGGGTAACGAGACCCAGTCCCTGCCATTCTCCCCAGCAGGGCTATTACTGGGTGGAGTGTTCTGCTCCATTCACTTACCTCATACTTACGTGTTTTGTACCTACCTGATATGTGAAGCCCTCAAATATTGTGGCTTTCCCATGTGCCATTAGCTGTGGGTTCACAAATCCCTCTATTCCAGACAGGAAGATCCCTCTTTTGAGGCACCTCCTGCAATTGCAGGCAGGAAGCACCAGGGGGCAGAAAGCATTCTTCTGCATTTGCTTTGGTGTTCAATGGGGAATTAGCCTCTGTGGCTACCACCACGGCCTGAGGCCACTGCCTTGCTAATCTTAGCAGAGTATCACAAAAACAAGAGAACCAAACTCTTAGTGACTTTATTTGGTGTGATTTAATTGACTCCAAATTAACTTAGAAAGCATAACTGATGCCTTAATGAAGCCGTGGCAATCACGTGATAATGATTTAAAAAAGAAAGGCCATTTGAAAGAACTTCTCAAAACCTGGTATCAGGCAGCAAGAAAGGATAGTTTTCAGCTCTTTCAAAACTGCTCCTACATTGAAATGAAGATTAGGAGGAGATTTCAAGAGAAAGGTAGAAGGCCTTTAAATATACAATTGGATGGGTCAGCGCAATTTGAGAATTGATATGCCACTAGTACGGAGACAATGCAACGGCCACTTGAATGGAGTTAGACGCAGTCTCCCCAGGTTTACGCTAGGCTCTGGCAGCCATGTTTCCAACACATGATACATAATGATATGTCTGGGGAAAACAGAAAAATAGCCAAGACTACTCATTACTACAAATTGTCCATGGACTGAGTAGTGTTAGCCTCATGCTGGTCATGTCTTAGTGATTGCTGCAAATGGAAGTCTCATGCCAGCCACGAGTGAAACCAAATAAACAACAGATGTCACCAATGGCAATCTGCTGATGCTTAAAAATGGAGCAAGTGAATCAGCAAACTATTTAGGAGGGTAAGTCTGTGTTAACCATTCTGTTCTTAAAATTTTGGTATGGACAAGGTGGTCATGTGTCATCAAGATCCTTCAGCAGGCCCATGAAGAATAAATGAAAGCTTATAGCTTAAGCGACTGTGAACATTGACTGTATTTAAAAATACTATATTATGTAGATATGAAATGATCTCAGAACAATATTTAAAAATAATCAGTAGGGGAATCAAAATGCCTCCTGTTATTATTGTCATTGTCAGTCATCATTCAAAAGCACATGGCACTGTTTAAAGAAGGCGTGATATTTTTTCTCTGGAAGCACAGACCGTGATAATCAAATACTAATAATCATGGACATAAGAAATGTACAACATGTAAATATACACGGAGCTAACACAGAAACAATTAAAATAAAAGATGGTACAATTTATGGAAAGTTAATAGGCATCCTATGTGACAGGCACTGTGCTGGGCACTTCCTAAACATTTTATGCATACTTCAGAGAAACCCTGTAGCGTTGGATTTACTATTGTCCTCATCTTACAATAGACTTGGGGGAGTGGAGTAGTCTGCATGTCAAATAGCAGAGTCCGGTGTGGAAACAGGTCAGACTGACTCCGCAGTGCACAAATTCTGACCCTGGTCAGCCAGCATCCACTTCCTTTTCCTCTCAGCTTCTCTATTTCATCTGGGGGATTTGCTTCTCCCCTGTTGTGGGTAGTCTGGTAGGTCAGAGAACTCAGGCGATGTGTTCTATTTAAAGAGGTTCCAGGAGGAGCCTTGGGCCAGATTCTTCCTGTACGAATGATCTGAAGAGAAGGCCTTCTAAGATCTAACTCAGTCACTGAACTGTCTCTCTTCAATCCCATGCAAGGAGGGAAGAAATTGCCCTGCCAGGGTCCCTGTGTGGGTTCCTGTCCCACCTCTGAACCTGCTTTCCTGACTTGTGTCAATTTGATGTGTTGTGCTCACAGATATCCTTCTAATGAGTTGAACCAGGGTTGCATTTGTTGCTTGTAACTGAAGAACCTCACTAATGACTCAAAGGAAGTGCGCTCTCCATTCCTCCAAGCCCCAGTGGTTGTGTCAAGAAAGTGCAGTATTTTTAGATATACTTCAAACACTAAAATAACTTCACAGATAATAGATTATGTAGAAGTCCTTAGCACAAATAGAATAATTTGTGAATCAAAGCATTGTTGAGTTTCACTATAATCATTATTTATTTATAAATTCGATATATGGAATTTGTCATATCTATGTAGATTAGAACTTTTTCTTACCTTACCGTTCGTACCATTTTCTAAGAAGACCTCTGCTCTTTGTAATACAAAAGTAAACTCCATCTACTGTGTGCAGAGTAGGCAAATGCTGAATTTTTGTGCAATGTACAGTATTTTCTCATAACAAGTGCCATGAATGATGCTGAACTCTACCTATAGCAATTGTGTGGTAAATGTTATTATTCTCATTTCACACATAAAGAAGCCGAGGGCTGGAGAAACTAGGTAATTGTCAAACAGTGCTAAACCTAAGAAAACCATGAAACCAACTCTTGAACCTAGCCTGTCTAAGCTCAAAGCTTCACATACTTTTACTGGCTAAGTCTGATCCATTGTGGTATAGAAATCAGGGTTCCTCTTCACCATAACCTTCCAAGGTGGGCTGCATTATCACCACGTCATAGACAAGAAAATTAAGACTAAGAGAAGTTAAATGCCTTGCTGCAGTGCACATAGATAATAATCAAGTCAGTTTGCAATGAGAAGTCTTTGTCATTCTAAAGCCACCAGTGCACTCACTGAGTTACCTCCCTGGGAGGTTTTATGGCATGTAGATTAAGCACAGCCACAGCATGTTTATAAAATGATTAAGATTCTCCTAGTGCATTACATGCTTCCAAGAATGCAAAGCACTTTAACCAACCAGGAGTGTTCACTAGTAGATGCTTAATAAATAAGTGCTGGATCATTGAAGCTAACCTATTAAAATATTAGTCCTCATCTAATGGTATTGGAAAAAACAGAATTCTGGAGTCGAAATGGAACTTGGGGATGACTTATTCTACTTCTGAAAATACCAATGGGGAATCTAAAGGACGAATACATTGGGAGACTTTCTCCAGGGCTCAGAGCTTCTCAGTCACAAACTGGGAACTAAGATACCAGCCCCTAGATTCTCAGGGGCTTGCTCTTTCCACAGCAATGTATTTTCTGCCCTGAGTATTATTTAAACATGAAACTACCTTAAGATAACACCAACAATCTGATTAGATGATTAAGTTTCTTCACGTTTCAATTCCTTAAAAAACATTCTTATTATGCATGGGCATCTGTCTACTGAACATAGTCTAGGTACATGGACTCAGATACATTTTAGGTTTGTTTAATTTGGAGCACAAATGCTTACTGGTTAAATAATGGAATTTTAGCAGACAGAGAGACAGTGTGATGGAGGCTGCTGACCCAGGCCCCACCTCCCAACATTCTCTAAAACTGCAAGACATTCCCCTGTGCCCAACTCGTTAAGTGGTCAGTCCCCCCCGTTTCCTCCCTGCTGCTGAATACTCTTGAGATTTTGACTGGCAGCTTGCTTTAGTCTTCCCACGCAGTGTGTGGAGCTCCCACCTCCACCCCTAAATGTATTTATCAACTCTTGTGTTGGATGAATCTTATTTTTCTTTGCTTGCTCACGTTGAGATACTTCTGTCAACTCTCAAAGGACTGTGCCTTTGTTCTTTTGCATGTATAGCATTGTGACAATCAAAAGCTGAGCATGAAGGGAAAGTAGGGAGACACAGGCCCCTGAGACAGCCTAAACATCAATATTCAGTCTTTTCGTTTTTTAAGAAGTGCAATACTGTTCGTTATATCAGGGGAAACAGAAGGAATGCATGTTCTTTTCTTTCCCCCTAACATTTCCTCTAAACTGGCAGTTTGGGGACTTGCACAGGTCTAAAGAGCACACAGAGCTCTTTAGACCTGTGACCCACAGACAGCAGTTGGATGGGGAACTCCCCGGATGAGAGCCAATGGTTATTTTCGCTGACAGATTGTTGCAAGTGCCTATCTCTCCATTCTTCTTCTCTGTCTTCCTTGCCCATTTTTGAATTAACGTGTAATCCTTTGGCTACTCTGGCTCTTTGTCTGCCTTCTTCCTCAACCACCACACGGGAGATATTGGCAGTCAGATGGCATTGGTATGCCACCTATGTAGAGTCGCCTGTGGCTTTAAGCCCAGACCAAGAAAAGCTTAAAATAGCAATTTTTGGATGAGGGCTTTTGTTCTGACGCTTCCCAAAGCACTCACTAGATACACATAGCTTGCAACTTAGCACCATGAACAAAAGTTGCCTGGTTTTACGTTTTGACCAGGGGACATATGGGTCCCCTAATATGATGGAGCTCAGGACTCAAGTCCAAAGAATAAGGCCCGGAGGAGCAGCCCCAATTTCCCCAGTTCTGCAGTGGGACAAGGCGGCATGCTTGTCAAGCCAGTGAACGGAACATGAATAGCTCTACGTCCAGTGTTCTCTTTCCGAATGCCGGAGGTGAAGGGCCTGAGCAATGGTGTTACACGTGTTAAGGAGCTTGTCCAAGTTCATGTGGCAAGTGAGTAGCGGAGTTGGAGATGATTGTCATTCCACCTGTATTCACTACTCCACTTACATTTCACTTATTTCAAAAAATAAGTACAAATTAGCCAGCTCTATTCTCAGCATGGAAATCCCTGTCTTTTCATATGACTAGTTCTTATCTCCCCAATTAGATGTGTGGCCCCTTAGCAGGTAGTAAGTCTAACATTGTGTTCTCATTCTTACAAACAGTAAGTGCTCTGTAAATAAATGCTGAGTAACAGTAAAGTGGCTTTGAGAATATGTTTTCAGCCCTGGCCACCTTACGACATTTTTCTTTATTTTTCCTACTTTAAAATATTACCAAGTCAATACCTGCTTATTGTAAAAAGATACGGTATATAAATTAATTGCCTCCCCATCCCAGCCCTATTCCATTTACCCAAAATAATCGATGTTGGTAGGTAGGTGGTCTTCCATACCTATTGTCATGCTCATTTAAACATATGGACAGATATATAGTAGTCCTCGTATTTGGAAAGTAAAAATGGCATTGTACTACGTACATTACTCTGCAGCCTTGTTGTTATCACTTTCGTGTATCTTAGACATCTTCCCAAGTTAGTAAATATAAAGCTTACTCATTCATTCTAATAGCTGCATAATAGTCCCTTTAATGAGTGTATCACAATTTACTCAACCATTCCCACTTTAATGGATATTCAAGTTCCCACTGTCTTCTAAATAGCTTCCTGTTTGGCCAACATACTGTGTGGCCTCTCGCACATCCACTCCTGCTTTTGTAAGTGGGAACAGGCCTGTCTTAAATGATGTCATTCACTCCTTGGGAAAATGCCTCCAAAGCTCTAAGGAATTTGTTTTGTATGAATTAAAATAACCATGTTAAGGAATAGTCTCTATGCCATAATTGAGGTTATGGTATGTCTTTCCAGTACCCTGTTATCTTTTAGGCAATGTATAGTATACAAAGAATATATATCCCATTATGAAATAGAATATTTTGAGTTTACAAAAGAATCTTACATCTTTTGTGTTAGTTTCAAATATGCATATATTTGCATTATATGCTTTCTATCCCACTTTACTTAAAACAACAACAAAAGGATTTAAGGCTACCTTTTGGGTTTTTTGACTTTTCAAAATTGTTAATCTATCAAACTATTAACTCCATGAAAGAAAAAGTACAAAAGTTTAGAGTCCAGTCCCCTAATGTATCCCTAGCACCTAGCATGATGACTGAGGCACATAGCAGAAACTGTACTAGAGGAATGAGAGAAAATCTCATAAATTTCACACATCTGAATCTCAGTCTGTTTGGTCAGAAGGAAGTCATATTCTATCTCATGCTCTAGTTTTCCTTTTCCAAATGACACAAGGGGACTTAGTTCTCTGAACTTAATGAAGTCCTAACTCAATTAACTCCCAGAACTCTGTTCCTAGGGTCAAATTCGGTCTTTGCTGGGAGCAGAGGTACATGTTCAGGCACCAGCTGAGATCACAACTTCCAGGACAACCTGGAGGGAGAAGGTGGTGTGAAGCCTGATGCTTTAAAGACATTATCTATCCTGATGCCATAAATATGTCTCTACTGGTTAAGGAATCATAATACTATAGTGGAATACTAGGCTGTCATTAAAAATGATATAGAAAGACATTAAATGGAGAACTAGGGTATAAAACATCATGGAGCATATGATCCCATTTTTAGTGAAAGGAAATATATAGGTGTTTATTGCACATGTATGGAAACAGAGGATATAGACTAAAATGTTAAGTGTCTATAGGTGAAGTGATTATGAGTAAATAGAAGTAACCTCTTGTCACTTATTTTTCTGTCAAAATATTTCTAAAAGAGAGACAAGATTGGAAGAATTGTTTCTGTGAATATTATATAACTCTTAATTGCCATCTTATTGTATCTTAGCAGTTACTTCCTTTTAACTAAAACTCTTTCTGTAACATACATGCAATACTTTTTTAGAAAAGAGGGTGGTGGTGAGGGGGGTCTGTTTCCAAGGCCAGAGTTTCCAAAGCTGGAGAACTGGCTAGCAAGACTCTCATTACCAAAGGATCTGGAGAAACTGGCCAGGTCAGTTTTTCCTCCATGGAAGTATTGGTGACTGTGATTTACCCAGCTATTATTCTGGCAAGATCTATTTGCAGAAAAAGGGTGTAATTATAAGAATTTCTGACGATTACAAAGTGGTTTTCCTCCCAACACTGACAAGTTTTGTGTAAAAAATATCTTGCTTGGCTTAGAAATCTCCCACTGGTGCAGGGGCGCAGCTGTGCCTTGCGTGAGCTTTCAGATCAGGGATAAGCAACATGGAAATAAATTTTGCAGCAGCTGGAGGCTACACACATCTCAGACTGGGCAAGCGTACTTTATGTTAAGTGGCTTTCTTAGGACCAGTCACCAGTGTGCTGTTTTGCTTCGTGGTCCAAAAGAGAAAAACAGCAAAACAGCAAACTAGTGATGTCTTTTTAAAAGTTACTCATAATCACTTCACCTACAGACACTTAACATTTTAGTGTATATCCTCTGGTTCCATACACATACAATGGGCCTCACTGTTCGTAAAAGTAACGGAATCTTTAGTTGTTCCTTCTAGCTCCTGATCATTGCAAGCTGTAAAGTATTATATTCTGGAACTTCTGGTTTGATGTAAAGTGTCAGATCAGCTCTAAATGGTGACAATTACTTGGAAATCACAGGAAAGCTTCTAGAAAATGACTTTGGGGTTTTGCAGCTCTTGCTTAGGGGACCATGTGTAATCAGCAGCTTAGGGAAAATCCATCTCTAGCACAATCCTGGCACTTGAGGGGTTCCTAATAAAACTTTGATAAATAAATGAATTTGTTGTAGAGATGTCCAGATACAAACCCATACTTTCCCTCAAGCTTCTCTAGTCCATTTGCTTCATGCAAATTAACTAAAATTCAGTCACTTCTTCAGTTGGTTTTTATATAGTTCTGCTAAAGACAGGTCTCAAGTGTTTCTTGGCCTTTAGAAAAATGCCTACAAATTTTGTCTCCAGGTTTTATTTCTTTAATTCTATTAACAAAATTAAAATGAATACACTAATGTCAATGTAACACACATGCAGACAAATGTTTGCAGTTAAACATTCTGCTAACAGCATAACTCTTATGAAAAGGTACATACACAC
>PVJL010021108.1:0-11041 GCA_004026885.1 Lyroderma lyra
GTGTGTGTGCGCGCGCGTGTGAGTGTGCGCGCGTGTGAGTGTGTGTGAGTGTGAGGGTGTGTGAGTGTGTGTGATTGAGTGTGAGTGTGAGTAAGTGAGTGTGTGAGTGTGTGACTGTGAGTGTGAGTGTGTGAGAGAGAGCACACCAGCTCGGGGGTGGGGCTTGGAGGAGGGGAGGTGGGAGGTGGGGTTACGGCACAGCAGGTGGCTGGAATCCAGTCACTGGGTGTCATGAGCAGGGACAGGAGGGGGAAGAGTGGAAGAGGGGGCTCAGGTTATGTGCATCCATGAGGTTTTGAACACTGCTTTGGTTTGGGTCGGAACTACAGTATTGGGACGGGAGGAATCGAGCCCCATGGAAGAGGTGACGGGAAACAGTGGTCAGAGGAAGCATAGTCCACTCTGGTGGGCACCCAGACCTAGGGAGAGACTGAGCCTTGTTCACTCGAGAGCAGGTTCAACCATGCAAAAGGAGTGGGGCCACATGGGAACAGAGTAGGCAGGAGGAGAGGCTATTTTTTAAAAAAATTAATCTTAAAAAAACCACACGCAGTTAAGAAACCACACCACATGGAACAGATAACATGTCACAGACAGAAAAGGAACAGAAAGGAGAGACGGATGGATGAACTGGGGTGACAGAAGACACACGAGGGCCAAACAGAAAAGGAACATCAAACCGAAGGCAGCAAAGCAAACCAAAGCCAACTCAGGGCTTTCTGGGGTGCAGAGCAGAGGCAGCCAGAAAGCACGAAGGAGCCGGCGGACTGAGGGCGTTCGGGGGCGGGAGCATGCCATGGTGGGGGGCAGGAACCACACAGCACACACGGACAGACACACACGCTACACTTGGAAGCCTGGACAATGTGAACGGAGGTTGTTTGTACCCAACGTTTCTTTCCTTCATGCATTTGGGAGGTAAACACTCGAGTATTGACTCAAAGCCCTGGCCAGTTATTAGAGTTGGCTTTGGGGTCCCTTATTTCCTGGGGTGTTGGATTTCTTTCTTTGTGTTTTGAAAACACAAGACCAAAACAATGAGGCCAGAATCGGATGGCCCAACCCAGCCCCAGGTGGGGCCCTAAAGGGAACGGAGCTCAAACAGCTAGCTCTTTCGTTTTCTGGGTCTCTGCTGGAACCTGGGGTTCTCTGAAGAATGGAAGGCAGGTGGGCATGGCATCTCCTGGGCAGCGGAAAGAGCACCGGGCTTGGAGTCAGGGGGATCCGAGTCTGAGTGCTGGCTCTGCCACTTCCGGCACCGTGACAGTGGGTAAGCCCTGCTCCCTCGCAGGTCACCCTCTGTCCTGTCTCCAGAGGAAGAGGGCCCTTACTTTGAAGAGAGGGGTCTGTCCTCTGGAGTCCTGGGAGAGGGAGCCAAGACTGTCATCTCAAGGGGCCTCGTCCTCTCTATCCAGCCCCAGCTCAGAGCGGAGCCAGTGGCGGGGAAAACAAGGCAGCATCCCTGCCTCCAAAGAGCAGAGCCGCGGCCCAGGCGGCCGTGGTGCCGAGGGTGCCCTGCATGGCCTTCCCTGCAGCGTGGTGGCCTGTGAGGAGGGGCGGAGGACAGGACGAGGCCCTCGCAGGCCCAGCACTGGGCAGCTCCCGGGAAGCCTGGGGGCAGTGCATCGCTGGGGCGCGCGTGGGGAAAACCCTGCCCACGGACATGAATTTGCTCGATGACTGTGGCTGATGGTTTTACATATCATCCCTTGGGGTTTATTTTCCTGTTTCAGAGGGGAGTCTTTCTAAAGCACATCCCATGTGTCTCTCCTTTTAATTTAGAGCACAAAGAGAAGAACTGAACTTTGTCAAGGGTTCTGCTTGGTCTCGTGTAAGATCCCAGTTTTGTTTTTAAAGTTCTTCTCCTTTGCTGTTAGCCATCACCTACTAGTTCTGATTTTTCCTGTCTTCTCTAAAAACATCTCTGTCCCTGTCCTTCTTCTGTGCTGTGGGCTGGGGACTCCGGGGAACCCTGCCTGCTGGAGCCGTGCTTTAACTGAGAGGCATCAGGTGCCACGCGAGAGCCGGTCAGACGCCGGGACGGCTGTCTGGCTGCCCTGAGATTTCTCTCTCCTTGGAGTCCCTATTTGTGACTGTGTATTATTAAATATGCTGACCTTGTGCTAAGTGGGCCATTACACCCTCGATTAAGGGGAAATAACAACAAGAAGGTGTTGCGGGCCTCAGCTTTCTCATCTACATAATGGGAATACTAATGGTCACTGTAGCTGCTCAGCCTCGTGCCCAGCGTGTTCTGAAGCTGAGCTATGGTAAGATGCCAGCCGGACAGCCTGGGAGGGGGAGGGACGGTGGCAGGACCCCGTCGTGTGACTGACAACGCGGAGGGGACGACACACAATGAGATGCAGGCCCTTCACCCGCCCCCCGGTATGGAGACGACAGAAGGAATGAACTGCTCTGGACGAGACTGTAGGGACAAGACTTTTCGGGACACCCCGCCACGGCCATCTCAAGTCTCCACTTCGGTTGTCTCCACGGCTGAAACGGAAAAAAGTGCGGGAGGAAAAAAAAGCTCTTCCATCTCCCCTCCCTGCCTGCCCTGAAGAGGGGATTCGGGGGGCCGAGCTGCATTTGGGCACGGGGCTGAGGGGACAGGGGACAGGCCCCGCCTGCGGGCTTCCAGGCCCTTTGGCTCCATCCGCACGGGGGCTCTGGGGAAATGCAGAGGCCCCGCTCTGGGATGGTCCGACATACTCGAATGTTTACCCGGCTTCACGGAAGCCAAGAGTCTGGGATTGATTCACATTCATTTCAGGCTCAAGGTTAAAGACTCACAACCTCTTTTAATTTCACTCTCTCTTGCTGAACTCTGTGTCCAGGGTTCTCTAGCCCTCTAGGGAAACAAACACATGGAATATTCAGAAAGCGGAGAGGTCTAGGGTCCCCCCACCCGAAGCCAGCCATTTTCTCGCCAACCCAAGACTGCACTAAACTAGTTTCCAAACCACTAACGACAGGTCCAGCTTTCTCTGCGTCCCCTCAGCCACCCCTGAGAGATGCACACGCCTTGCCCCTGCGGCCCTCAGAACCAGGAGTCTGACGGGGAAGTGAGAGTAGGAGAGGCCCTGTCTCGCGGGTGTGGTGTCCAGCAAGTGGCCGGACCTGCACCGAGGGACACACGCCTGCTCCGAACTTGCTAACTGTAATACGAAGGGGAGGCCCTTGCGGGGGCTAAGGAGTAAGGCAGCCTGGCCTTGGACCAGAGCTGAATGCTGGTTTTGTCCTTGATCCCCGTCGGGGGCGCCCGTCTCCCTGTCCCCGCCAAGCCGGGGGACAGTCGGGCAGAGAGCAGCCGCCCTGGCCTCGGGCCCCAGCACCTCGGCTGTTTTTCACCGGGTGAGGCCACGGGGCAGCCCTGGTTCCAGAACGGACATCTAACCTCTGTGGGCTCCGGGCCGCGGCCTGGCGGGGGCGTGCGGCCGGAGGGAGGGACAATGAGGGACTGTGCAGTCCCAGCTGCTGCCACGCACTCGCTGTGAGATCAGTTCACGCCCCTGAGCCCCGGTGCCTCTAGCGGCTAAATGGGGCACTGGCAGGTCCCCAATCCTCCTGTTTCAGTTGTGACGTGTACGTGACGTGAAGGGTGTGGGGGACTCTTGGGGAGATGTTGAAAGAGGCTCAAGTATAAGGCATGAGGGGTGTGTTATTAAGTTTCTGGGGGGAGAAGAAACTCCTTTTTAAGTAAGCCAGAGGAAGGAAGCAAGAGAGTAGACCAGAGTTCCCTCCAAAGCTTCCGGACGCCAGTCTGACTGTTCTGGCGCCGCGTACGTCCGTGTACCGGGGGCAGGGCTGTGTGACTGGGGGGGGGCTTCCTCACCCTGATGTCATGACTCAGAAGTCAGCCCGAGCACCCCCCGTCCTGCCTCCAGCCTCTGTGGCCGACTCCGGGGGACCCCGGGGGCAGTGGGTTGACGCCGGCCAGGGCGCACAGACCCCCGGTGATGCTGGGTCGGCACGCACGGGGCCGCCCTCCTCCGCCCGCCAAGCCCCGGGAAGGAGACCTGCAGAGGTGGCAGGAGGCAGCCCACCGCTGCGTCCCACCCAATCAGGGGCCCCTTCTCTTCCTTTCTGGCCACCTTCTTCACACCTCCCCGGGGGAGGAAGCCTTCCGGCTTCTGCAGGAACTAGGCCTGGTCTCTGGAGGGCCCTCGGAGTCCCTGGAGAGCACGAAGGAGGAACTAGAGGATATTTATTTAGAGTTTGCATTGTAATGGTGTTAACCGAAATGCGTGTGTTGAAACCACAGAGGTTGTAATCCCTTTTGGAAGCAGTACTCTTGGGCAGGGGGACAGCCGGGCTCTTTTTGAGACAATATGCTGCCCCCCAGAAAAGGATCCAAGGAGGGGACTCTGAGTTACAGGCCGGATTCCACAACAGAGGGTGGGAATGCAAGATTCTTGAGGAGGCATGGTCCCCGGGGCAGAGGCAAGTGGCCGCTGGGGCCGGGAGCCGTGCCTGGCCAGCCCCTTCAGGTCATTTGAGAGAATGAGGGGTCGTGGGTGAGGCCGTTAGGCTGCTCTTCCAAGGTTGTTTCAAAGTCAGTGTCACCATGGGACACAGGGGATAGAGCCAGCCTGGAGGGAGAGTGGCGCCAAGGTGGGAAAAGAAGGGTGGGCGGAAACGGACACTCCTCTGCAGAAGACGTGCCAAGAACCGACTGTCCCAGGACTGGCCCTACTGAACACTATTACAGATGACAGAAGACAAGATGAGAATTCAATTTCCAAGATTGGAGATGACCGAGCTCTTCCTTCTTCTAGAACAGACTGTGGAAGCCAAGATGAGGGGGATGATCCAAGGGAGGACTTTCAAAGGCCGTGAGGCAGGAACGCCAGGTAGGCTCTCCTGCGGGGCCGTGCCAAGCCCTACACGTCGAGAAGGAGGCGGAACCAAGGTGGGACGAAGAGCCGAGGGCGTCACCGGGAGGGGTGGCAGGAGCTAAAGCAAAGGGATTCTTCCCCAGGTGGCTCTCCGTGCCAGAACACAGTCAGTCACTGCTTTTTAGGACAGGTGGTGGCAGTGAGCAAGGCCAGAGCCAAGCTGATGCAGTAGCAGGTCAGCTGGGTGAGGGCCTCCCGCCAAGGTGGGGGTGCTCTGGTGTGTGTGTGCCGGGGAGGATGGAACCAAGTGTGTCCCACCCGGGGAGAGCCTGGTGGTGATTTCCTAGTGACACTACCTCATGGCAATGTGACTGGGACACCATCTGCTCGAATGTGTCTCCACGTCACCTTGGCTGGTCTGGCCTCCCCATCACTGAGTTTTCGTGCTAACGAGAGGAGAAGGAGGGGCTCTGCCCCTTCTCTGAATCCCTCCTGTCATCTTGCCTGCCTGGCAGGACGGCATGCACCGCACGCCGCAGGCCGGAGCACATGCGCTCAGCAGGCTCTCCGCGGCTCCGATGGCGCGGCTCCCGCGCGGCACACAGGTCCCCTCCTGCTCGGTGGCTGCGGGTGTGTGTTGTGGGTGTTGCGTGTTTGGATGGGGGTAGAGGCACCTTATAAAATACCAAGAGATGAGGCCTGGAGCCTATTTCTCGTCAAAGAAGTTCAAGGGCTGGCTAAGTGAACAAACAAACCGTGGCGGTTCGAGAATGCCCGACTAGGGCTCCCCTGAAGTTTGGAGACAAAGGAAGGGAGGCAGGTGGTAAAGAGAGACTTCTTATTCCCTCTGGGCTCAGAAAGATCTAGACAAGGCCAGAAAGGAGAGGCCCAGGCCAGCAGGGGAGGCGTGAGGAGGTGAGCTTGACAGGATGGAGACGATGGAGGGGGTCAGAGTCCCGGCCATTTCTCAGATGAGGAACGCAGGAGGCCAAGGGTTAGACCAGACCCACCAGGGCCTTCCGGCACCCGGCCCAGACATGAGGCTGAGTGGGTCAGGGGCCTCGTGCCTTCCGGGAAGGGGCCAGAACTTCAGAGTGCACGGAGCAGTATGGGTACTGCAGCTGGTGCCATTGGGTGTGCAAGGGGAGAGGGCAGAGGGTTCTGAACCGCTGCGCGTGGGGCCTGCAGGCTGTGATCTCCTGGGTGGTCTGGGACCCCTGACTGTGCTCTCTGACCTATAGTAACCTCTCTCCCGGCTGGACCATGCTGTGGCTGACTGTGACCCTTGAGGACCGTGACCTATTGGTAACCCTTTGCCTGACTTTGACTGCAGACTGTGACTTCCTGGCTAACTCTGACCCTTGTTCTCATGGGACAGGCTTTTCTGGACTGAGTATGAACCTAAAACTGACTGGGGCACCCCATGGCCACCTGGTTGACTGCTCCCCGTTGGCTCCTGTGACCTTGTAGTGTCTTGGGACATTTGATCACTGAAACCTCCCTGACGGATAGGGATCCTAGACTTTTTGACCACTTGTGACCCTCATGACCCCCTGGCTGACTGGTTGTAACTACCCTGACCCTGACCCCAGCTGACCCTGGCCCACCAAGTGACTGACACTCTGTTACTGGCTACGATCTCCTGACCAACTGTGGCCCCTCAGCCCCCTGGGCCTAAGCATGACCGCTGCCCCCCATGTCCTTGGTGCCCCAGCCCTTGCCCCCTGCCCGCCCGGCGCTGGTGGTCGTGGCGCCCGAGGCAGTAAGGATTCACACTCACGCCCAGCTGCAGCAGGAGGAAGGCTGGTCGGAGAGGAAAGAGCATTGGACAACGACACGCGACTAGGGCTAGAGAGATTGGCTACGTCCTGGCTCTGGCTGGTGACGGAGGACTGTCTCCGCAGGGCGCCCTGAAAGGAGGCCCCGCTCTTGAAAGTATTGACTACTTCAATCTGCAACGGAGGAGAGAACGAGACAAGTTGCGAGAAGAACGGACACAACAGCTACACGACTGACAGGCGCAACGCCACGAGGAAGCCGCAGCCACGGCGACAATGACAACGTCACTGAAATCAAAACAAAAAATACCAGACACACTCCAAGGCTCTGAAAGATGTCTGCTCAGGCTCTGGGCCCATCCCCAGGGAGGACATAGGAGCCCAGCCTTTGTCCTGCCCTAGCGGCTCAGGGGCCAGTGGGCTGGGTCAGGGGGCCAAGAATGGTTAAACATGGTGTTTGTAGGCAAGAGGGGGTGCATAGCCCCACCTGGGGCCTGGTGTGGAGCCAGGGTGCTACAGTGGGGGCCCGGGGGTGGACAGACTTTGGCCCATATCCCAGCTTTGCTCCTTCAGAGCTAGGTGACCTTGGGAAAGTCACCTCTCTGAGTGCAGTTTCTTGTCCCTCAGAAGGGACATTGTCACCTACCTGGCAAGGCTACCAGTGAGCGGCAAACCACCTGGCCCACCTTAGTGTTCCAGAGAGCCAGGCTGGACAGGCACTCACGCCTACCCCGAGACTATAGTCCCGGGGGCCTCCTGGAGACCCCTGAAGGGCTGTGCAGCCAGGCTGGTGACAGCACCGGACTGTGTGCACTGAGGGCCGCCCCGGAGGGCTGGGGGCCAGCGCTGTTGTCGGGGAGGAGAGCCCAGGCTGCATCAGGCCACTCTGGGTCGGACACCTGCCTCCGTCCCCTACCCCAGTGCTCAGAAAGGGCTGTCTCCTGAACCTCAGTCACCCCTACAACTGGAGGGGGCATACCTACCGCTCAGGGGGCTGTGAAGGCCAGTGAGATCACGTTTGGGACAGCGCACTGAGGAGTGAGGCAGCCCAGGTGACCTACTGTTTATCATATTTGTTAAACGAAGTACTACAAACCGGTAGTACCGGGCAGGGCGGAGCTGGGGGCTCTGCGACACTTCCCAGAGTGTGCGGGGGCGGGGTGGGATGGCTACGAACCTGCCAGGTGCACTCTCCCAGGTGGTCTTGGTAAGAGACTGAGGCTCTCTCAGTTTCATGGTCCCCCCTGTTCCTCCTCCCATGGGGCTGGGAAGACATGCTGTGAACTACAACCCCAACCCAGACACCGCGGCTGGCTCCTGTGAGGGTCTGCGGGCTGTGTGTGGGGGCTGCATGGCCGCAGGATGTGAAGGAAGCTGCTGCTGGCTGGACCGCATCCCACAGGAGTGCCCTGCAGGTGTCCTTGGCGTGCACGTGTGTGCCTGTGTGCGCATGGGGAAGCTTTGCTCCCCAGAGTCGCCTCGGAACCCCAGTGAAGGCCCCTGTGGGGGAAGAGGGGTTGTGCGCATGTGTAGAAGCAGCCGGACCGAGAGGCCGATGCCTGGGCCTGGGAGAATCTGGGGCCAACCCGGGCCCGAAGCTGCCGTCTGGCCTGGCGTGGACCAGCCTCCAGCTTTGCGTTGTCCTCCTGGTAGGTGTCCTGCAGCCCGGATCCCAGGCCCCCGGGCAGCCCTGACTAGAGCCTCTCATTCACCTTAGCCCTCGGGGTTACCCCCTCCCTGGCCCTCAGGGGCACACCCCTGGACACCCCGCTCTGACGCCGCGGGCCGAGCAGGCCACGGTTTCTCCAGCAGCCACGGGGGCGCGCGCATGAGGAACGCGCGTAGTGAGAGCAGGTCTGGGCCCTGGCCTCGGCAGCCCTGGGGGGTGGGGGGCACGGAGCACGCACCCTCCACAACCTGCCTGCCTGGCCGGGTGTGGGCCCAGCCCTGTGGGCCCCCCGTACCTGGGTCTGGATCCGGTTTAGGCCCCGGAACCACAGGATCTGGCCCCGCCGCAGCTCCCGCTCGGCGTGGTCTATCTCCTCCACGTCCTCGTTGAGCTCCTCCTCGGGGATCTCCTCCTTCTGCGTGAGCCTGCCCGCCTCCTTGAGGAACTTGAGCCTGCTGGTCGGGATGGTGGCGATGACCTGTGGAGGACACAGCCAGCATCAGGGCAGCAGGGACTGTCCCTGGGTCAGCCTTCTTCCCTCCCCCACCTCCTCTGACCCACTTACCTAATCACAGGTTCGACTCACTCCTGAACTCGTCTACCCATTTCCCAATTCAACCTTTACATCTCTTACTATGAACAATTTGCCTTTTAATTGACTCACTCATCCAGAGTCAGGCAGACAGAGTGGAATATCTTGACCTTTAGGAGCTGGACAGATGTGACTCTGAATGCCCCAGACCTTACTGGTCCTGTGACCTTGGGCAGGTCCCTTAACCTCCCTGGGCTGTGGCTTTCCCATGTGTAAAGCTGAGCGTGATTCTCAGGGCTGGAGGGTTAAGAAAGACGGTGTGTCTAAGCCACCGTGCACGAGCCCTCAGGCCTCTGGGCTCATTCCTCCTGAGGTCACTGGGTCCTGGGTACCCAGCGTGAGCAACAGAGGCTCCGGGTCTGGGTGACTTGCAGACAGCCAGTCCAGGGAGTCTGGGAACAATCGCCCCACCAAGCCCCGGAAGGGAAGGCAATATGGGAAGGGGGTGCACCTTTATTCTTACTTTTCCTCCAAAGGGCCATCACGGGGCTGAGGCCTGAGAGGTAGTGGACATCAGAGGCCTTTTACATCCCCTGTAGGGACAGACGGGATTGCCCTGGACACTCAACCCCAGGGGCTCGCTGGAGTTTAAGGTGGGCACTGCCTGCTGGCATTGTCCTTAGGCATTAGAAGTCTGCTGCCCAGACACCGAGAGCTCCCACAGGGTGTGGGCCCCAGGGAAATAAAGATGGCCTGGCTGCGAGGGTGCCCAGGGAATGGGGTTGCTAAGTCACATCTAGTTTGTCAACTCCCCAGAGAAGCCCCAAAGTTTAAAGGAGGTCCTTCTGGGTGAAATTAAACCTTTTTTTTTTTTTAAATCTTTGTTAATTCCTGCCACTGGCATGTCATACTGAAGCCTGTGAACAGTTTAAGGGCAGGAGCATTGTCTCAGGCCTCCTAGGGCCCCCACTGCCTGGAGGTGGAGCATCTTGGGGACAAAGCCCCTTTGGCTCAGGATCCAGCTCAGGGCACACCTCACGGGCACCACGTCCTGGCCAGGTGCCTCTGAGCTGCAAGTTGTGAGCACTGCGGTGGCGTGTGTGTGTGAGCGTGCACATGCGTGTGCATGTGTGTGCCTGGAAGTTGGGCATCAGTAGGAAAGGGAACTAGTGGGGTTCTGGAGTCACAGCTGGAAGGGCCCCTACAGGGGATCCAGCCCAGGGGTCCCCAAAACCAGGAGGATCTCAATGGCCACAGACACAGCACTGAGTGGCTCTGTGACGTGGTGCTCACCCTCCTGTGTCCCCTCAGAGTCCTCTGAAAGGGCCTCTGCTTGTGTGACTCTCCCGTCTGCACCGTCAGTCACTCCACTTACTAATCTCCCTTTTAACAACCAGCCGGCCTCAGGCTCTGGGCCTTGGCAGGTATCCAGTGAGAGTTTAACAACATGGTTCTCATTACATCATTATTATTATTATTATTTTTGTTAGCTTCTATTTATGACATGTGATACTGATTTTCCACTCATGTAAATAACATAAAGTTGTCTTGAAATAAATTTCAGTTAAGAAAACTGATGCGATCAACAGAAAGTATTAAGTAGTGGTACCTAGACAAAAGGCAAAAATCACAGTGATGGTCCCCGAACGACCAGCACCTGGGGTCTGGGCCGACCACCATTGAGCAGATGCCCAGGGGTGAGGAGGGCCTTGCCCAGGACGGCCCGGGACAGACAGCGAGTCCCTGGCAGAACTGGGGCCCGTCCCCGGGGCTCCTGGTTTCCCCAGCCAGTGCTTTCCCTTCCCTCATCCCAAACTTACCTGGCCCCAGACGAGCTCCCCCAACCCGATGAATATGCACCACATCCACTGGTCCAGCTGCAGTGGAGAGCAGCTAAACGGCTTGCCCCCAAACTGCACGATCACTATCTGGGGGTCACAGGGAGCAGAGAGACAGAGGCGGACCGTCAGGGGCCTGTTGGCCGGCCTGGGGTCTCGGCACTGGGGCGGGGTTCCGCCTGCCCATGGCCCGCCCAGGCCCAGGTTACCTGGATGGCGAAGGTGCCCAGCACGATGGTGCAGAAGATGGGGTTCCGGAAGATGCCATCGAAGACGTTGCGCTCGCCGTGGATCTTGCGGGCATTGATCTCGTTGAAGAGCTGCATCATGACGAAGGTGTTGAAGATGATGGTGTAGTGCTCGGAGGGTGGCGAGTGCAGGGG
>PVJL010021109.1:0-11049 GCA_004026885.1 Lyroderma lyra
TGAGCGCAGGTGCCCGTACGCGTGCTTTACCTGAACGCAGGTGCCTGTACGCGTGCTCTCCGTGAGCGCAGGTGCCCGTACGCGTGCTTTACCTGAGCGCAGGTGCCCGTACGCGTGCTCTCCGTGAGCGCAGTCATGTTGTTCAGAGCCCTTTCCCCCCAGCTTAGACACCTGGACATCACCCCGTTGATGTTTCGTACGTCCCCATAGGCTCCCCGTGAGTCTTTTTAATGGTCGCATGCTATTCCCATGTGGCGTGGTACCATGTAACATAATTTACTTGACATTATAACTTGTAATTGGCCTGTTGGTTATTTCTCAGTTCTTTAGTCTTGGAGATGTGGCATGAATATAATTATTTTACCTAATTTCTTAGTAAATGATGTTGCAGCTGCCCAAGGTGACATCCAGAAGCAATGAGCTCTGTTATCCGGTGACGTGGACACGGGTCTCCCATGATGGAGCTACGGGAGGGTTACCTGTGAGAGGCCTGTTCCCACGGGGGTTCCCCATGTTTTAATAGCACGGCCTTGTCCCCACAATGGGATTCTTTTGTGTAAACTTACTGTTTACACATGTGGCACTTTATTAATGTAAGTTTATATTCTCTTCAGATTTTTGACTGTGACTTATCTGCCATCAGTGAGAACAGTCAGCATTGCCCTTAGGCCAGGCCTAGAGGGGTCCCTTTCCCAAAGGGGACTCCGCTCTGACCTCTGTCGGCCGTGCCTCTGCTGGTGACACAGCAAGCCCACGGGGTGGATGGAGGGCCTGTGCCCACAGAGCCCCTCTCCGTAGAGCTCCCAGCCCCAGTGGCCAGGGCCCACTGGCAGAGTTTGTGGGTCCTTCCTTAACGCCCCTCTGAGGCAGCTCTCAGCACTGGGGCGTGCACCCCAAGGCCCTGGGTGGTTCAGCTGTTGGCAGAAATGTGACAGTGTTTGCACATGCAGGGCTGAGTGTCCACATGTGTGCACACAGGGCCGTTGAGGTACAGACTGCTGGGGGCTCGTGGGGGAGGGGTGGCCAGGGGTGGGGTCAGGGTTAGGGGCTCCTGAACCCCCACATTCTTATAGAACTCAGAGGGTCAGAGGATTCTGAATTTGGAGGCGTATTGGTCCGTGCAGGAGGATGGAACGTGTTTCGATAGTTGTGGGTTCGATTCACGAGTTAAATATGTGAGCACCTGGGTGTGTGTCCTGTGGTGGTCTCGCCCTGGGCCCTGAAAGTGTCCACAGCGGGCAGTGGGGGCCAGGGCTCTTTGAAGAGAGGCAGCAGTTCCAGTTAGAGGACATCAGTGACACTTGTCACACCCTCTCAGCTTTGGCAGTGACTTTATTTTCAGGTTTTACCGCGGTGACACAATACCAAGAAAATCTGCATTTATTTGGATATTTATGGGAAAAACACGTTTCCAATGGTGTCTCTTACAATCCCGGGCGCGCTGCGGCACACAGGGATGCCAGGAGAGGTGTTCTCCATGAGCAGGTGAAGGGGAACAACCTGTTGGAAGCCCATTGTTGGTCTCGTGCTGCTAAAATCTGGATATAGTCCCATTCGGTTGAGTGGATCTTCTGATTTACACGTTTACGTGTAATCGTTTATGAAAGAAAACATTGACAGTTAGGTGACATCACACTACACGCGTGTGACGCCCCAGGCCCCTCGTTCTGTGAAGCTGTGCGAAAACCCCTGGCTGAGCCCCTGACAACTCAGATCCCTGGTGGGGCACAGAGCGGGGTTCGGGGCCCGAGGCCTTGCAGCCGGCCGCCCTCCCCACGGTAAACTGGTGATTTCGACTTGGAGCAGCCGGGCTGTCTGCTCACTTGCTTTTCTGGGGTGACTTGGCTGCACCCCGGCAGAGGGGGGGCAGAGGGCCCATGTGCTTCGTGGTTCGGGGAGGTGGGGTCCCATTTCGAGCTGCCGTGTGGCCGGTCCAGCGCCTGGTGCACGGGCCCGGGCCCCCCTGGTGGGACCTGAGTCGTCGGAGCGACATCCCCGTGCTAACGTGCAGCTCACGTCGCCTTGCTCTGCTCTGCATTCAGCTCCATGACGTCCCTGGAAGGTTCGGATTGGCTGCCGCTCAGCCCCGCTTTTTGGAGGGTCGCTAAACGCCTGCTGAACGGGACCATTTCGACGCTGACGTTCCTGCAGGAGCACGGTACGGGCGCCTACGGCCAAATTGCAGATGCTTGACTCGTTAAATTCATCAACCACAGAGTCAAAATGCTGTTCAAAGACACGACCTAATTACGCGTAGAAATGCAAAAAAGCGCGTCGTTTCCGTTCATACAGGACAGGTGCAGACTGAAAATTGGGAACTCAGAACTGACTTGGACTGTGCCATCGACTTTCACATTCAGGTTCTTAGACTTGATGTCCTCCGAGGTTAGTCCTGTCACTGGGCCTGGGATTTAGCCTCTCCTGTCCCCTGAGCTCCTCGAGGAAGAAATGTTTGCAAACCAGCGAGGCCAGTGAGGGGAGGCGGGCTGGAGTGGGTTTGGGCTCCACGGCGAGAAGCATGGAGTGGCTCCGCGCTGGTCTTGCCTCAGAGTACGAGCTCCTCTTCCCGTTGAGTAGTCGTTTTGCCTGTGTACAAATCGAATCGCACGTTCACAACGTGTACGACGGGGGACCCCCCAGAACTGGAATTACCTTCTGGAGGGCGGCCCCTTGTAGCGCAGGCTTCCCCTGCCGGGTGGGTGTTCTAGAACCCGTCTGCATCGTGCAGCTGCCGGCCTTGCTGGGAGAGGCTGCGTGCGGCTTCAGTGGAATTTTGGAGACTATTTCCCTGTGTGTGCCCATTTCCTGACGGGTGATGGACACAACAACGTGCAGCCTGACAGCGCACCTGCCCACCCCCGCTGAGTGCTCTCGCCCTGAGCCGTGGTTTTGTTTCCCGGGATGTAAAAAGTCCTCAAAGGGACCGTTTTGCCGATGTGGAAGCGGTGAAACCGAAAACAGCAGGAGCCCCGAAAGGCATCAAAATCCACGAGTTCAGCAACTCGAAGCGTCTCGGTGGGCGCACACCGTCCAGCGAGAGTCCCTGCAAAGTGACTGAAGTGCGCAAGAATAAATACACAAGTTTTCATAAACTCTGTGTTTTGGGGGTCCCCCCTTGTACAGGCTAGTTCTCTTTTCGCGAGAGCACACGCGCTGCGTGTCTCGCCCCTCGGAATGAGTTGAGGTCACATTATGGCTCACGTGGTCGATGCGGGTCAATGCCAGTGCTCCTCCGAGGCACGTGGGGTCTGCTGTCGGGGGCAGTCGTTCACGGGTTCTCCTCGGGTCCCGTCCACCTCTCACCTGCTTCTTACTTTCTGCCCTTGCTCGAAGGCCCCGGTACGTCATCGTGGCTGGAGCCTAACCCGAAGGACCTCTGCCTTTGGCTGTATCGATTGGACCACGGTGGCATTTTGCTGTTACACGCACCGAGAAATCAATCTATGAAATGCTTTTCTGTTTAGCTTTCTCTGAGGAGCCTCCTTGTCACGACGACGACGTGGACTGGAAAACCGTCGGTGACAATCACGTCGCGTTCTCGAAAGCCGTGCTCAAGTGTCTGGTAGCTTCCGTGTCCAGGTGAGTTTTCGGAATTCAACTTCGAGGGCTTGAATTAAAGGTTGGGTGAAGGTAAGCAAAGCCCGGCTGAGGGCCACACCCGCCTTGGCGCCCTGTTTGGTGACCGATTCCGGGTTTTCTGTGAGGCGCACGGTAAATACTTAGGTCGTAGGAGGCAGGTGTCGGGTCTCCCTGGGCTGTGACTGGAGGGACAGGGGGCGGTGCTGGTTTTCCTTCGGGGCGTGGAGAGTAGGTACTCCACGCACCAAATCCTCCTTTGAAATAAGCTGCTATCTGGTTGCTCAGAGTCTAGTCCTGGGACGGGCGATTTCAGATTCTCGCAGTTCCGGTGACTTGGGAGAGAGGTGACCGTGGGCACTGACTGCCCGCTTATGCTCGGCTCTGCTGTTTCCGCTCGTGTTGAAATGGAGATCGCTAGGTGTACTTCTGGGTCGTTGGACACAAAAACATTCGTGCAGTTTACAAGCACATTTTAGTATTGTGGGGTGCGGGGGGCGCGGTGGGACGTAAGCCTCGCACTAGAGCAGGAGCTCTTGAACTTGGGAATGGACCAGACTCACCCGCACTGTCCGTTCTAGAGGCAAATGCCTGGACTTTGTCCCATCGCGCTAAGTCCTGCCCGTGTGTGGGACCCCGGGGCCCGTGGCGCACTGAGCTCAGCCTGTGTTTTCTCTGCTCGGAGACCCCACTTTTAGAGAGGGGAACAGTGCTCCTGTGCCGGGGGTCAGGTGGCGGCCTGAGTGAAAGGCGGCGGCAGCTGGTACGGGTCCAGCCTCGGGCCTGCAATGCTGGAGTCTCAGAGGGTCTGAGAATGCAGCTTCTCCTGTGGCGGGGTCACGACGCGTCCCCGGGACTTAGTGTTCATGACCCCCACGTGGGGTCCCCGAGGACGTGCCAATGAGCTGGGGCGGGGCCGCCCGGGCCCCAGGGTGAGGGGCATCAGCTGCGTCTGATGCATGTACTGCATGGAGTTTCCGAGAGCCCGAGGCACACAGGGCCCCGAGGGTGTCAGAGGTGGGCACGTGGCCCGCGTCCCGCCCGGGTCAGGGCTCCCGCGTGCGGCCCCGCGTCCCGCCCGGGTCAGGGCTCCCGCGTGTGGACCGAGTCCCGCCCGGGTCAGGGCTCCCGCGTGCGGCCCCGCGTCCCACCCGGGTCAGGGCTCCTGTCACAAGTGCGAGCGGCTCCCCTGGGAACGTTTCCCTTTAGAGCCGTGCGGACGGAACGCACGCCGTCTGTGCGGAGTGTCTGCCGGTGGGAGGCCTCGCGTTGTGTACGGGGCACAGGACTTGTCCTCAGCACGCACGCGGGCTGCACTCGGACGGCCGCTGTAGCCGGGGGACCCGAACGCGGGGGCTCGAATAGCCCGCCGGCCTCCGGCACGCGCGTGAGCTCACGGGGGCCGGGCGTTTACGTGCGTGGTTTGGGGTGCAGCAGCAGCAGGTCTGAGGCTACGTCCGCAGCGTTCTGACCACTTCCAAATGCCCACGTGAGTTCCCCTCCTGCTGGGAAAGGACATGGTCTAGTAAATGTTTCATTTATTGTTTTTTGATAATTCCGTCTGAGTGTTACCTTCAAAACTGGGTCAGTTCAAGTTGTCTTGAATCTGTGAATTTTATTTTTCTGATGCTAAAGCGGTTCTGTCGACATTGTAGGGTCCTCAGTGCCACAAAGGGACATCTAGTGACGGAAAAGGAGTTGCGCCCCTTGAGGATGGGCGCATGAGCCTGCTTTCGCCATTCGTGGAATTTTTGGAGAGATTATTATTTCCTGACTTTTTCTCCTCATCCAGTGTCCCCAAATTCCGTAACCCCCCACCTCCCACCGAGACTATTTTAAACGCAAGTTCATTGTGGACAAAGCATTTAGAAAGCTTAGAAAGAGAGGCGTCTGGGACTGATACGCTGAAGCTTTTGGAATGTGGCCGAGAGGCGATGGAAGCCATGCAGACTCTTGACCCGAAGGGCCCGTGTTATCGCGTGCGCCTTACGGGATGCGCGCGGGCCGCAGCCAGCCCCGAGCTGCAGGAGCTGCAGGAGCTGCGGGCGCACGCAACGCCCAACGGAGGAGGCGCTGACCCGGCAACCTCGTCCACACGGCTGACGTTTTCCGTCCGGGAAAACGAGCGGATCCCGTGTACGAGGTGTAAGGCCTCCCGGTCACTGCATCCGGGTCGGCCAGCCGTGGAGATGGACCTCCTTCCTTTAAGCGAAGCTGTGGTGCGGAGCCTCTGTGAACTGGGGCTTCTGAGCCGGGGGCAAGGCTCAGAGGCTCTGGACACGGTCTGCGCTCTGAGGGACGCGGCCGAGCTTTCCGCCGCCCTTCCCGAGCCGCCCCGGCAGGAGGCGGGCGAGCTGCTGGCGCACGTGTATCTACACGTCTTCGAGGACGCAGAGGCGGCGCGGTTCCTGCCCGTGTATTCTCCGTTTCGCCGGCGTGTGTCTAAATTCCTGAGCAGTCAGAGCGGGGAGTCCCTGCTGCCGTTGCTTGCACGCGTCTCGGAGCAGGTTTTGGGGGTCCTAGAGCCGTTTAGTTCGCCAGACGTCAGGAAAGCACTTGCCTTTGTGCGTGAGACGGCAGAGCTGCTCGGGGAATTGCTGCACTGCCGTACTGTCAGCAGTTGTTTCCCAGCGTCCACGTTCTGGAGCGTCAGGTCCGATCCCTGAGGGCTGCAGAGGGCGCAGGATCGGGCCTGATCCCTGGTACCTTAACAGGCCTCAAACAGCGGCTCGCAGCGGACCCCGGTTTTCGGGTTTCTTTACTCCAGTACGTGAACCAGCTCTTCAGTTCGGTGCAGGCCCCGCTGGGTGACGAATGCTTCGTTTTGGGTCATGACAGCACTTCTGTGCCTTATTCAGGGGACGGGGCGTCTCCATTCCCTCCTGCGTGGGCGCAAATGCTTTCTAAGCTCTCGGCGAACGGCAGTGTGTCCGGCCCGCTCCCGGCCGTCGCGTGCACGGCTTCGTGGCTGCGGAGGTGGACGGAGGTCTGGGGCGGCGTGTCGCAGCGGTTGGGGGCGGACACGAGGGTGTTCACGGCCCTGCGTGTGGGACTCACGCAGCTTTTGGATGACCTGGGAGGTGCTGCGGGGATTTCTGGAAGCTGCCGGGGAGTACTGCCCCCCCATCGGCCGGCCAGTCTCCTACTAAACCTGTTGGAAAACTTGACTCGAGCTGACGGCTTCCGTGACTGGGCCGCGTCCCTGCGTCTCAGGGACCTCTGGGCAGCAGGAGGTGATGCCTCAGGTAGCGTGAAGTCCCTTAACTTGGACCGAGTAGAGAAGTCCCTGGTCACCATGGAAACTGCCCTGAGACAGCTGAAGGCGTTGCCGTCGAGCGCCAGGGCAAGCAGAGAGTCTCTGTGTTCTGTGCTCGGGTCTTCCCCGAGTTAAGCAGCACCGCAGCGCGTGCCGGAGAGGGTGGGCACTTGCTGACGCCGTTGCTTCCACATAACGTCACAGACTGTGACGGGATGCTTGAAAGGACCCTCGCCGACCTAAGCTGCTATTGGACGGTGGCTTATTCTATGGAAACACGTCCCGGAGAGCGTCGCGCATTCTGGCCGCAGTGAAGGCCACGCTGTCCTCCGAGGGCACGGTCGGCAGGCTGAAAGGGTGCGTCGCGTGGGGCAAGGTCGTGAGCCGTCTGCACGTGACGCATGAGCCCCGTGTTTCGCCAGGCCGCCCTCGGGGCGTGCGGAGGAGTTTCGGAGACGTGGGGGACAGAGTGGACTCGACGTTGGAGCTTGTCACTTGGCTCTCGAAGACGAGGGAATCCGGCTGTTGGCTGGACGAGTCCAG
The DNA here is from genome assembly GCA_004026885.1 of Lyroderma lyra. NCBI lineage: Eukaryota > Metazoa > Chordata > Mammalia > Chiroptera > Megadermatidae > Lyroderma > Lyroderma lyra. Next base: position 7,376 of record PVJL010021109.1, read on the forward strand.
CGTAACCTGTGTGAATAGTTACTTGAAAAATGTAACCGACTTTCTCAACGTTATCCTCACCACAGTCTTAGAAAAAGAAAAGGCACCAAAATTTGAGATTTTTTTAAGGCTTTTCAATGATTCCACCAAGCAAGTAAGGATGATTATCAACAACTTAACAAGGGACTTTGCATTTGCATCTGATTCGCACTGGAAGCCCCTCACTGGGTTAGGTCTGAGGCCCGCAGAGACGTCACGCAGAGACGTCCCCAACGTCCCCGCCAGTTTCCAAACGCCTGGCTGCATTTAGCAGCTCTGCGGAAGGGACTCAAAAAACGTGCCAAAGACATTTTCCTTAATGTTCCGGAAAATAGTAACTCCTCTTCGGAAGTGGACGAGCCCTCACACGTATTAGCCAGCAGCCTGGAGGGAAAAGGTGTAAACAGCTCGGTGTTCCGTTGGGCTCGTTTCCGAGCCCTCAGTTTATCGCATGGCCTGCAAAGTTCACCCCAAACGATTCTGCACGGAGGGGTGGGAGCTGTGGGTCTCGGGATCCAATCACTCAGGGACGTGTCCACCTCGCTGATGCCCTCGGCACGTCACGGGCGTCCAGAAGACCCCGGCGGCACTCAGGCCTGGAGGGAGGTGGCTTCTCTTCTGCGCGCTCTCAGGAGGGCAGACGTAGACCTGCCGGCAGACCAGCTGGAGCGGGCGGGTGGCCGCCTCGTGGAGCTCTCCGGCAATGCCAGCAGATTGGGCTCCGGCAGCGCGGGGGTCAGCCTGCGTGTTGGCTTGGTGGAGACGTTGGTGGACAGCTCACCTTCTTGGGATGTGAACCGTCGGCTGAGGCTCGCACGCCTGCTGCCCAGAGACGGTGTGCACACCGTGGTGGACCTGTACCGTGCCCTCCCTGCACAGCGCGATGGACAGAAACGTCACGGAAGCCCTCAGGGACATCTCCGAGTCCACACTCCTTCACGGCAGGAGCATCCCCAGGGTCACCAAGGAAGACTTGGCTGTCGTCATACAAACCCTTTCGGACACCATCGAGTCAGTGTCGGGTGAACCGGGCGTCCTCGCCGAGGCTGTCACTTGCCTTCCTGAGCTTTGGTGCCAGGATCGCACAGCTGCTGGGTCTCGGCAGGATCTGAACTTGGGGCCTGTCGTGGCCGCGGGCTCACGTCTTCCCCCTTCGGTAGCCGAGTGGCCAGCATACTTGCCCACCCCCACGGGGCCCCGCCAGGTGGGGTTTCGCAGTGCCCACACGAAAGCGCCCAGAGGGAAATAACTGGGAAAACGGTCTGTGTCATTCACGAGCTGGTCGACGGGAACACCATGCTTCTAGAGCTTTCTGAAGGCTTCCACACGAAAGGTTTGCTTACGAAAACTGTGCGAGAATTTTGGCGTAAGGTGTTACCATTGGTCCCGTTTTCTGGAAATCAAAGCCACGGCCACACGTCTGGCCTCTGCCCCACTGGGCCCATAAAGCAAGTTGCTTTGCAAATCATAGAAAAACTAAAAAATGTCCACTTTGCAAAAGTTACGTCAGGGGGACACGTTCCAGATCACCTGGTTGGAGCAAGTACGGTCTTGCACGGTGACGGGGGCCCAGCGGGACCTGCCGGCAATGTTTCCTTAACTTCCGGAGGGCTGGTGAGGTGGCTTTCTGGGGACCTGGAGAACACGTCTGTCCCCGTTTGCGGCGTTGCTCAGTGCCACCGTCACAGGTGGTGATTTCGAAGCGATTTCAAGTCTTACTACCGAAGGTGACACAACTGACAGCCCTGAGCAAACCGTGAAAGCGCCACGTGACGACTTACCGCTCGGACCCCCGCTCTCTGAAATCGGCAGACGCATTCCAGCGCCTCCTTCAGGGGCCCCCGAGAACGCCACTCTGCACGTCACCCAGGGGCTGGGAAGCTGGAACCCGTCGTCACCGCAGGCGTCAGGCGTCCCCGGGGCGTCTGACTCGGAGAACTGGCTTCGGAACTACGTGCGCAAACGGTACCGGACGATGACACAAAGCTCCTCTCTTCCCGTGGCCGACGGAGCTCACCCGACGACCGAGCTGCCTCTCCGGGTCACCCGGAACCTCGTTCCGGAGAAGGTGGCTTTGGGGGTGCCCCTCCGGCTCACGGAAACCCAGAGCCGCCCACTAATTTGTCAGCCGCTCAGCTGCTTGGGGCGCGCGCCCTGGTTACGGCCGGCAGTGACGCAGCCGGGGGGCCTCCGGAGGCAGCCGACCTTCAGGTAGCGAATGGCCTTCCCCTCCCCGTGGACCGAACACAGCCCGGGCAGGGGGACAGGCCAGCGCCCCCTCCAGGAAGCGGCCGGGAGTTCGCGGCGCAGCTGCTGGAGACCTTCTTGTCCTCGTCACAGGGGGACAGTTCTGCGGACGGACTGTCTCTCCTGCTGGGAGGCTTGTACGACGACGTCGTCTCGGACGCGGGGTGAGTACTTCCGTGCGGTCCGCGTGGCTGCTGTGTGTGACCGCCTGCTGTGTCCCGGCGTACCCGGGCGCCGGCCACAGCTTGTGCCACCGTTGGGGGTTCCTGGCAGCGAATCTCGTCCTGATGCCACGTGGCGAGGTCATCAGGGTGAAAGGATTTCGGGGACGGCCACCCGCCCGCTCAACACCTGTGTGGACGCAGCCCTTGGCCGTGGGTCACTCACGCGCTCCCCCACAGCTCTGGATTGTGAGGACAGTCGCCGGGTTCTGTCACACACGGGACTGGACCTTTCACGCCGGAGCATCATCCACGTGGTGGCCCAAGTTCAAATGGGCGTGTAGTCGTGGACGGGGGCTTCGATGTGTCCTTCGCTTGGAGGCCTGCGTGGGAGGCCGGAGGGCAGCGTCCCTGCGTGCTGTGCGTGTCCATCAGGCCCGACCGCGGGCGCGGAACCAGCACAGGGACTTCATGCGAGTGGGCGTCCACGTGGGCTGGGCATGCAGGTCCCCGGCCGTCGGACGGGCTTTGAGGAAGGGGCACGGCGAACCCTGGGCATGAGCTGGACGTGTCTGCCCACGGGTGGGGGGTGCTCGGGCAGGAGGGGGCGGGCAGCAGCTGGGTGGGGCTGCCCGGTCCGGGACGCGGTCCTGTCTCCCTGACCCTAAGGGGCTTCAATGCTTCCGCGGCCACGACTTCCGTCTGTCCTGCAGCCCCGCCGGGGAGTCCCCCTGTGGCCCTCCCAGGCCGGACACACCAGGAAGGGGTGCGGGGCCATCCCTCAGCCTGGCCACGCGTGTCCGAGTGGTGTGCGGGCACGTGGGACGTTCAGGAAGATGACGCCACCTCGCGCGTTGGGGGTCACCGTGTCGTCATCTCCGTTCTGTCTCTTCCAAAAGCGAAAGGACGAGGCGCTGGCGTTTGGTCTGGGGCGTTGGGACGCGATTGTCCACAAAAGTCCTCTGCTCGCCCTCCCCCGCGGGGCGTGTGGGCACATCGTCCTGCAGTCCCTGCCGTGGCCCCAGGTGCCACTGTGACCCAAACGTGCACCGCTCTTTCCACGGCTCAGCAGGGAGTTAAAAACATACGTTTACGGTTTTGCCCCAAACGATAATGTTCTGGAGATTCTGAAAGGGGCCGATTTCTTACCTCCACGAAAGACGACGAGTGGACGAGCGTGTTTTCAGGTTTGAGAGGGACCGTCCACCGTCTCCCCGGGGCTGGCGCGTTGGACCGCGGACAGTGTCC
>PVJL010021110.1:0-11044 GCA_004026885.1 Lyroderma lyra
TCCTCCTGGACCCTCTTTGTCTCTTTCTTTCTTTTTTTCTTAAACCTCGCCCCCTACTTCAGGTACTGTTCTCTGGAACGCCAAGGCAGGACCCCGGCAGAGTAAGCTCGATTTTCGAGATCAGGCTCACTGTAGATAGAGCAGTAGCCCTATGAGTTCTTTTATTTGTAGTTAACTAAGCTCAGCTAAACTTGGTTCCTACTAGACCCCTCAAGTTTGTTTGTATTAACTCTTTTGCTGTCCAATCACTATCATCTGCCCAAATTCACAGTTCCTTCTGGAGAACATGTGGAACACACAAAAACAATAAGTATGCTAGATTTCATTTAACATCTAACTTTATTTCAACTTTCAAATTGAATTAAAACCTGCCACTGTTACTGTGAAGAACCAAATTTTAATAAAATAAGTGTGTCATCTTTTAGAATGTTCTAAGAAAAAGCAAAAGAATCATCAAGATTTATGAAAAAGCAAAGGACTAACTGAACTTTGAGTAGAAGTGTTAACTTAAACAAGTATTTTGAATTATCACTTTCACTAAAGAACAATCGTTTAGTGAGTGGTATCTATCACTTTGGCTTGCCTGGGCCACATTGGAAAAAGAATTTTCTTGGGTAACACGTAAAATACACTAACAATAGCTCATAAGATATAACTAAAAATGCCACAAGTTGATTCCTTTTAAATGTTTGTATTGGGCTACATTCAAACCCATCCTGGGCCACAAGTTGGTCAGGCCTGCCTTATATGAAGCTCGTTAGATATTTTACTTCTAAAACATTGGAGAAAAGCTTTAAAATTCATTTTTATTGTTAAACATATTGGTGTGACATCTGTTAGCAAGGATAACATAGGTTTCATGCATACAATTTTACAGTGCATTGTCAACTTATTGTATAAGTTCACCACCCAGTGTGAGTTCTCTTTCCATCACCTTATAATTAGCTTCCCCTCCGTCCTCCCACAACCTCTCCACTTTTTCCCCTCCCTAACCCACTCATTCCCAATTAAACATTGAACTATTGAATATGTTCATGGGTTGTTTGTTTGTCTGTTCATTTCTTATCTCTTTGTTCCTTTCAGTTTTATGTTCCGCATATGAGTGAAATCATACAATTCTTTGTTTTTTCCGTCTGACTTTTTCACTAAGTATGATGATCTTCAGGTTCATTCATTTTGTTGCAAATGACACTATTTCATCTTTTCTTATAGCTGAGTAATATTACATTGTGTATATGTACCACAGCTTCTTTATCCAGTCATCTGTCGCAGGGCACTTTATTTGTTTCCATGTTATGTCCACCTTGAACAGTGCTGCAATGAACATTGTGGGACATAAGTATTTGTGGAGAAAGGTTTTCAGGTTTTTTGGGTAGAACCCCAGGAGACGGATTGCTGGGTCAAATGGGAACTCCATTCCCAGTTTTCTGAGGAACCTCCACACTGCCTTTCACAGTGGTTGTACTAGTTTTCATTCCCAACAGCAGTGTACCGGAGTCTCTTTTTCTCCACATCCTCTCCAGCACTTGTTATTTCTTGTCTTGTTGATAATAGCCATTCAAAGAGGTGTGAGGTGGTACCTCTTTGTGATTTTGATTTGCATTTCCCTGATAGCTAATGAGGTTGAGCATTTTTTCATATGTCTGCTGGCCATTTGTACTTCTCCGTGGGGGAGGTATCTATTTACTTCTTCTGCCTAGTTTATAATTGTGTTGTTTGTTTTTCTGTTATTAAGCCTTATTATTTCTTTATGTATTTTAGATATTAGACCCTTATCTGATGCGTTATTTGCAAATGTTTTCTCCCATTCAGTTGGCTGTCTCTTTGCCTTGTTCATGGTTCCTTTTCCTGTGCAGAAGCTTTTTAGTTTGATAAAATACCATTCAATTATTTTTGCTTTTACTTCCCTTGCCTTTGAGGTCAAGTTCATGAAGTCTTCCTGGAGTCCTGGTTCTATAAGTTTAGTACCAAAGTTTTATTCTACATGGTTTTTTTGTTGCAGGTCTGATATGAAGGTCTTTAATCCATTTTGAGTTAATATCTCTATATGGAGAGATTTCACAGCTTAAGTTCATTTTTTGCATATATTATTCCAGTTTTCCCAGCACCACCTACTAAAGAGGCAGTCTTTTCCTCATTGTATGTTTTTTGCTCCTTTATCAAAAATTATTTGTCCATAAATGTGTGGGTTTATTTCTGGGTTTTCAGTTCTATTCCATTGGTCTTCATTTCTGTTCTTCTGCCAGTACAAAGCCGTTTTGAATATTGATGCTTTGTAATATCAATTGAAGTCAGGGAATATAATGCCACCAGCCTTATTCGTTTATGTAGTATTTCTTTGGCAATTCAAGGTCATTTATGTTTCCATATAAATTTACTAATTCTTTTATCTATTTCACGAAAGTATGATTGTGGGATTTCCATGAGTATTGCATTAAATATGTAGATTGCTTTAGGAGAATGTCCATTTTAACAGTGTTAAATTTTCCATCCATGAACAGGAGATATTTTTCCACCTCTTAAAGTCTGTTTCAATTTCTTTCAAAATTGTCCTATACTTTTCTGTGTATAAGTGTGACACTCTTTTCATTAATTTAAATCTCAGGTATTTCATTCATTTTGTTTTGATAGCAATGGGAATTGATTCCCTCTTTTCTTTCTCTGTCGTTTTGTTTTTTGTATATAGGAATGCTGTTCATTTTTTTACATTTATTTTGTATCCTGGTATTTACTATATTTGTTTATTGCTTCTAATAGTTTCTTGTAGAATCTTTGGAATTTTTTACATAAGACGTCATGTCATTGGCAAGTAGTGACAATTTGACCTCTTCTATCCAAATTTAGATAACTTTGATAATTTCCTCTGGCCCGATTGCTGTGGCTAAAACTTCCATTACTATATTCAATACACTGGTGACAGGGGCATCCCCTGTCCTGTTCCTGATTTTAAGGAATAGGCTTCAGGTTTTCCCCATTGAGTATGCTGTTAGCCGAGGCCTTGTCATATATGGCCTTTATGATGTTGAGTTGCTTTCCTTCTATACCTATTTTGTTCTGTGTTTTGATCATAAATGGATGCTGTTTCTTGTTGAAAGCTTTTTTTCATTAATGGGAAATGGTCATACGTCCTTTATCTTTTATTTTGTTTATGTGATATATGACATAGTTTGATTTTCAGATGTTGAACCATCCTTGTGCTCCTGGGATGAATACCACTTGATCTTGTGGTATGACCTTTTTGATGCATCGTTACATTGTTTGCTATTATTTTGTTTAGAATTTGTGCATATTTGTTCATCCGAGTTACTGGCCTATAGTTTTCATTCTTTTTATTGTGTTTGCCAGGCTTTGGTATGAGAGGAATGTTGCCCTCATTGAACGAGTTAGGAAGTAGAGCTACTTCTTCAATTTTTTAAAGGTCTCTGAGGAGGATAGGTGTTTATTATTCTTTGAATGCTTGGTAAAACACACTGGTGAAACGATCTGGTCCTTGGCTTTTGCCTTTTGGGAGATTATGGATATTCATTTTAATCTCTTCACTATGAATTGGTCTATTTAGATTATCGAGATCTTCTTGGTTCAATCTATGTAAGCTATAAGGTTCTAAAACTTGTCCATTTCTTCTAGGTTGTTAAATTCAGTGGCATAAAGTTCTTCATAAGATTTTCTTATAATCCTATGTATTTCTGTGATATACGTGGTAATTTCTCCTCTTTCATTTCTAATTTTGGATATATGTGTCTTTTCTTTTCATCCGTTGATTAGTCTCGCCAAGGTTTAGTCAATTTGTTGACTTTCTCAAAGAGCCAGCTCTTTGTAATATTAATTTTTTCTGTAATCTTCCTGTTCCCTAATTGGTATAGCTCTGCTTTAATTTTTGTTACTTCTTTTCTTCTGTTGACTTTGGGATTCGTGTGCTCTTCTATTTCTAGTTCTTTAAGATGATATGTTAAGTTGTTTCCTTGTGATTTTTCTTGTTTCTTAAGACAGGCCTGTATTGATATAAATTTCCGTCTTATCACTGCTTTCGCTGTGTCCCAATAATTCTGGTATGTTTTGTTTTCATTGTCAGTAATTTGTATATATATATTTAATCTCATCTTTTATTGTTCTTTTATCCAGTCCTTTTTAAATGATCTGGTGTTAATCTCCGTGTACATGTGTTTTTTCTGCTTTCCTTTTACAGTTGATCTCCAATTTCAAAGCATGGTGGTCTGAGGATACACATGGTATAATTTCATTCATCTTGAATTTGCTGAGGCCGCTTTTGTGTCCCAGCATGTGGGATATCTAAGAGAATATTTCATGGGCACTAGAAAAGAAGGAATAGTCTCCTTTTGCTGGATGAAATTTCCTGCCAATATCAATTATGGCCAATTGCTGTAATGTGTCATTCAGTGCTGATGTTTCCTTATTTATTTTCTCTTTGTTTGATCTGTCCATGGCTGTTAGTGCAGTGTTTATGTCTCACACAATTATTGTGTATTCATCAGTTCCTCCTTTCAAATCTGTGAGTAGTTTCTTTCTCTATTTTGGGGCATCCTGGTTACGAGCATATATATTAATTAGTCTCAAGTATTATTGTTGCTGTATTGTGCCTTTTATCATTATGTAATGTCTGTACTTGTCTTTTATTATCCCTTTTAACCTGAGGTTTATTTCATTAGGAATAAATATGGCAACTCCTGCTTTTGTCTGGTTACCATTTGGTTGAAGTATTTTTTCCCATCCTTACACTATGAGTCTATGTTTGTCCTAATGGCTGAGGTGGGTTTCTTGGAGGCAGCACATAGGAAGATTCTGTTTTTTAATACAGTCTGCCACTGTGAGTCTTTTTATTAATGAGTTCGGTCCGTTAACATTCAGAGTGATGATTGATATACGAGGATTTCCTGTGACCATTACTTATTTCTTTGTTTGATTTGTTTTATTTTTGTTTCTTTCCTGTTGCTCCAACTTTGTTCCATTTTTCCTGATGTTTTGTTTTAGGTCGAAGAGACTCTTTCAGTATTTCTTGGAGTGCTGGCCTTGTCCTGGCAAATTCTCTCAGCTTCTGTGTGTCTGAGGAGGGCTTTATTCCACCTTCATATCTGAAAAATAATTTTGCTGGATAAATTATTCTTGGCTATAAGTTACTCTCTTTTCAGTTTTTGTATATTGGATTCCATCCTCTTCTGGCATGCTGCATTTCTGTCGAGAAATAGGATGCCATCCTGATGGGTTTTCCTCTAAAAGTTAGAGATCTTTTTTCCCTGGCTCCCTTGAGAATTCTCTTTCTCTTTAGTTTTGGCTATCTTTAGTACCATGTGTCTTGGAGAAGATCTGTCAGGGTCCAGGTTTCCAGGGGACCTCTTTTCTTTTTCTACTTGTGGTTCCATGTCTTTCCATAGGTTTGGAAAGTTCTCATCTAGTATTTGTTTGAGTGCTCTCTGTAGAATGCTCTCCCCATTCTTCGATTTCTATTAACCTGATGTTGTTTTGTCTCATGGAGTCAGATAGTTCTTGCAGAATTTTTTTCAATATTTTTGCTTCTGTAGTCCCTTCCTTCCTCTTTCTTAGCTGTTTCCATGTTCTGATTTTTAATATCAGGAATTATTTCCTCCATGTGGTTTGCCCTGTTTCCTATGGCAGTGTTTAGTTTCTCACTTCTTTTTTTGTCCTATTTATCTCTCACATTTCTATCTCAATCTTCTTTAGGGTTTGAATTTCTTTGTTAAATTCTTCCTTATGTTCATGGAGTTTTGATTTATGTCATTCATCTCCTTATTTATGTTCTTTAATTCAGTCATGGTGTCTGCCAGTATGTTTTCATTTCTCTCAGAGCCTTCATAATGGCTACTTGAAGTTCTCTGTCACTTATGCCAGAAACTTGTAGATCTAAGAGGCTGTCTTGATAAATATCCTGATATTTTGTAAGAGTGGTATTTTTAAGGAATTCATCCTGTATGCTGGGTTTTCCGTATTGACATGAGTGCGTTATGTTCAGTAGTAGTCCACGAAAGCCCACATTGGTACATTTGTCGAGTCTTGGTGTAGGCCAGTCACAAGGTGGCACTGCGGGGGGCAAGTTTTTGGAGAGAGGGCTTGCCTATTTCTTATTTCTGGTCTCCTGCTACATTTGTAGTAGGTGTGCATGGTCCCTTCACTTCCTGCATTTTGTTGGTTGGAGAGTCTGTAGGAAAGGTAAGATGCCAAGAAAAGGCACACTGGCACAACTCCTCCTTCTGCCCTCTGCTGGGTTTGCTGGGTGATGTGGACCGAGGCTGCTCTTGCTGGCTGGGGCGAATGCTATAAAAACCGCCTTTCTTTCCAGGCCTGCTCCAGCGACCAAAAGGTGGGGCAGAGTCTGTGGACTGAAACTAATTTTAGGAGCCAGGGGCATGCGAGCAGGCATGCACACAAGACCGACGATGTTGTTTTGACACCGAGGTAGAAAGGTAGTCAGTTTGTGTCTGCAGCGGGCGGTATGGCAACTGTAGCCCCAAGCAAGAGCCACAGGAGCAGCGCCAACAGCAGGTCAACCTTCACAGCGGGCAGGAAAGGTAGCCACAGCCTAGTGCAGGGTTCGTGTGCTGTCTGCTTGGTAGCCGGCTAGCCCCCTCAGTGAGCCGCAACCAGGAACTGCAGGCTGCAATCAGGATCCCTAGGCCTGCGCAGGAACCGTGCTTGCCTGCGTTTTGTTTCCCAAGAGAGCCTCGTGCCACAATGTCCTCTCTGCATTTCAGAGTCCTTGCTCTGCCCTGCTAACACTCAAAAGTTACAGAGGCTGTCTCCCAAGCTCTGTCCCCAACTCGCCGCTCCAAATTCCAGCTCTCTATCCCAGCTCCTCATTGACTCCCAGTGTTCTGCCACTTTCCTAGAGTTTTTCCTCTTGTCACCTCTTGTCCTCTCCCGCTCCCATGCACTGCACTGCTCCTGGATGGTCGGTTCCTCTTACGATCTGTCTTTGATCCCTCCCCTCTCTCTGACTCGCCCCCTTCTCTTTAACCTTCAGGTGTGTACTTGTAATACATGGACTTCTCAGCTGCTCTTTTTGTCACTCAGTATACTTTTTCGTGGATCCTGGGGGCCTTTCAATTGTGTTTTCTGGGAGAGACTTTAGGGACCTCCTATCCAGTCACCATCTTGCCCTCCAAAATCCAAGCATTGAAGAGAATTTTATGAACATCAACAAAAATAACAGGTTATATTTAATTTGTGGACCCAGCAACCAATACTCATGTAAGGTCTTCTCTTCTGGTTATTGGATGCCCCTGACTATTGACAGAATGTGAAAAGTAAATGAGGGATGTGAAAATCCAAGTTGGAAAGTTTTATTCAAAGAGAGAAATATGGGCATGTCAGATTATTGTAGCAGGGTCCAAGGCAGCCAGTTGCCCTGAAATTTGGGTTAGCTCTTCTTATACAGAAAATGTTCAGGCAGATTCTTCAATATCAAGATGTGCTCACCTGTAAAAAATCACAGGTAGAATCGGGCCACAGTAAACATTTGCTTGCACCTAGCCAAGCTCAGGTAAGCTCATTTTCGGAGATCAGGCTCACTGTACACAGATCAGTAGCCATATGAGTTCTTTTATTGTACCTAACTAACCTCAGCTAAACTTGGTTCCTGGTAGCCCCCTCAAATTTTTTGTATTAACTCTTTTGCTGTCTAATCACTATCATCTGCCCAAATTCACAGTTCCTTCAGGAGAACATGTGGGACACATAAAAACAATCACTATGCTGGATTTAATATAACATCTGACTTTATTTCAACTTTCAAATTGAATTAAAACCTGGCACTATTACTGTGAAGAATCAAATTTCAATAAAATAAGTGTGTCATCTTTTAGCATTTTCCTAAGAAAAAGCAAAAGAATCATCAAGATTTACCAAAAGCAGAGAACTAACAGAACTTTGAGTAGAATAGAAGTGTTAAGTTAAGCAAGTGTTTTGAATTATCACTTTCACTAATGGACAATCGTTTACGTGAGTGGTATCTAACACTTTGGCATCTCTGGGCCACATTGCAAATAGAATTCTCTTGGGTAACACAGAAAATACAGTAGTACTAACAATAGCTCATAAGATATGACAAAAAATGACACTATTTTTTACCTTTCAAGTATTCGTATTGGGCTACATTCAAAGCCAACCTGGGCCACAGGTTGGTCAGGCCTGCCTTATATGAAGCTCGTTGGACATTTTACTTCTAAAACATTGGAGAAAAGTTTTAAAATTCATTTTTATTGTTAGACTTATTGGGGTGACATCTGTTAGCAAGGATAACATAGGTTTCTTGCATACAATTGTAAAGGGTATTGTCAACTTATTGTATAATAAGTTCACCACCCAGTGTGAGTTCTCTTTCCATCACCTTATAATTAGCTTCCACTCCATCTTCCCACACCCCCTCCCCTTTTTCCCCTCCCTAACCAACTCATTCCCAAATAAACATTGAACTATTGATTATGTGCATGTGTTGTTTGTTTGTTTGTTCATTTCTTATCTCTTTGTTCCTTTCAGTTTTATATTCCGCATATGAGTTAAATCATACAGTTCTTTGTTTGTTCCGTCTGACCTATTTCACTAAGTATGATGATCTTCAGGTTCATTCATTTTGTTGCAAATGACACTGTTTCATGTTTTCTTATAGCTGAGTAATATTCCATTGTGTATTTGTACCACAGCTTCTTTATCCAGTCATCTGTCGCAGGGAACTTTGTTTGTTTCCATGTTATGTCCACTGCGAACAGTGCTACAATGAACATTGGGTGACATAAGACTTTGTGGACAAAGGTTTTCAGGTATTTTGGGTAGAACCCCAGGAGATGGATTGGTAGGTCAAATGGGAAATCCATTCACAGTTTTCTGAGGAAACTCCACACTGCCTTTCACAGTGGTTGTACTAGATTTCATTCCCAACAGCAGTGTGCCAGAGTCTCTTTTTCTCCACATCCTCTCCAGCACTTGTTATTTCTAGTCTTGTTGATAATAGCCATTCAAACAGGTGTGAGGTGATACCTCATTGTTTTTTTGATTTGCATTTCCATGATAGCTAATAAGTTTGAGCATTTTTTCATGTGTCTGCTGGCCCTTTGTATTTCTCCGTGGGAGAAGTGCCTATTTAGTTCTTCTGCCCAGGTTATAACTGCATTGTTTCGTTTTTTTGTTATTAAGCCTTACTAGTTCTTTATATATTTTAGATATTAGACCCTTATCTGATGCGTTATTTGCAAATATTTTCTCCCATTCAGTTGGCTGTCTCTTTGTCTTGTTCAAGGTTCCTTTTCCTGTGCAGAAGCTTTTTAGTTTCATAAAATCCCATTCATTTATTTTTGCGTTTACTTACCTTGCCTTTGAGGTCAGGTTCATGAAATCTTCCTGGAGTCCTAGGTCTATAAGTTTAGTACCAAAATTTTCTTCTGTACAGTTTTTTGTTGCAGGTCTTATATGAAGGTCTTTAATCCATTTCGAGTTAATTTCTGTGTATGGAGAGACTACACAGCTCAAGTTCATTTTTTGCATATATTTTTCCAGTTTTCCCAGCACCACCTACTAAAGAGGCTGTCTTTTCCTCATTCTATGTTTTTTGCACCTTTATCAAAAATTATATGTCCATAAATGTGTGGGTTTATTTCTGGGTTTTCAGTTCTATTCCCTTGGTCTTTATTTCTGTTCTTCTGCCAGTACCAAGCTGTTTTGACTATTAATGCTTTGTAATATCAATTGAAGTCAGGGAATGTACGGCCACCAGCCTTATTCGTTTATGTAGTATTTCTTTGGCAATTCTAGGTCATTTATGTTTCCATATAAATTTACTAATTCTTTTATCTATTTCACGAAATTATGATTGTGGGATTTTCATGGGTATTGCATTAAATATTAGATTGATTTAGGAGAATGTCCATTTTAACAGTGTTAAATTTTCCATCCATGAACAGGGGATATTTTTCCATCTCTTGAAGTCTGTTTCGATTTCTTTCAAAAGTGTGTTATACTTTTCTATGTATAAGTGTGACACTCTCTTCATTAAATTAAACCTCAGGTATTTCATTCATTTTGTTTAGATAGCAAAGGGAATTGATTCCCTCATTTCTTTTTCTGTGGATTTGTTGTTTGTATATAGGAATTCTGCTGTTTTTTTACATTTATTTTGTATCCTGCGACTTTACTAGTTTTGTCTATTGCTTCTAATAGTTTCTTCGTAGAATCTTTGGAATTTTTTATATAAGGCGTCATGTCATCGGCAAGGAGTGACAATTTGACCTCTTCTTTCCAAATTTGGATACCTTTGATTCCTTTCTCTTGCCCGATTGCTGTGGCTAGAACTTCCATTACTATATTCAATAACAGTGGTTACAGGGGTCATCCCCTGTCCTGTTCCTGATTTTAAGGAATAGGCTTCAGTTTTTCCCCATTGAGTATGCTGTTAGCCGAGGCCTTGTCATATATGCCCTTTATGATGTTGAGATGCTTTCCTTCTATACCTATTTTATTTTGTGTTTTGATCATAAATGGATGCTGTATCTTGTTGAAAGCTTTTTCTGCATCAATGGGATATGGTCATACGTCCTTTATCTTTGATTTTGTTTATGTGGTGTATCACATAGTTTGATTTTCGTATGTTGAAACATCCTTGTGCTCCTGGGATGAATACCACTTCCTCTTGGGGTATGAACTTTTCGATGCATCGCTACATTCTGTTTGCTAACATTTTGTTTAGAATTTGTGCATCTTTGTTCATCAGAGATACTGGCCTATAGTTCTCTTTCTTTTTATTGTCTCTGCCAGGCTTTGGTATTAGAGGAATGTTGGCCTCATAGAACGAGTTAGGAAGTAGTGCTTCTTATTCAATTTTTTGGAGGAGTCTGAGGACGATAGGTGTTTATTATTCTTTGAATACTTGGTAAAACTCACTGGTGAAACGATCTGCTCCATGGCTTTTGCCTTTAGTGAGATTATGGATAGTCATTTTAATCTCTTCACTATGAATTGGTCTATTTAGATTATGGAGATCTTCTTGGTTCAATCTATGTAAGCTATAAGGTTCTAGAAACTT
>PVJL010021111.1:0-11027 GCA_004026885.1 Lyroderma lyra
AAATGTAGACTATAATATAAGTGAAGTCATTTTAAAATGGAGCCAGACCTGCCATGCCAAAGGAACTGCCTTGTATGTCTTATACATCAAACCTTAGAATGTTAAAAGTAAAGCATAATAACCTTTGGACTGGGCCTAAGCAACCTTGATTCCCAAATAACTGTTTACAAAGATAACAAGAAAACAGGTATTATACCTACCAGACTGATGTCTACTAGGACACTTTATGACACCTCTTTCTCTACACAAGACAGAAAATACCATCTCTGTCTCCGCTGAACTATGTCTTATGTTAGTAACTAGAGTCCTCATTGCCCATGCTCCCCAAATAGAAAAAATGTAACTGTACTACATAGAAAACCAATTAATACTCTTAACCTTCAAGATTGAAGAATTTACAAAGAAAAGTGGGGATTTGCAGCAGAACCTCTTGTGATTTTAATGCTCTTAATATTTTTGGCAGCTAGAATTTTACTTAGGCATTAACATAGGTATAGGCTTTCAGAAAATGTTTCAATTGCTCTGGTTATCACATAGCTTATGGTAAAAAATTAAGAGAGTATGTTAGTAATTTTATGTAGGATTACATACAAAGCAAGTTCCAGGAGGAATGTTTAAAAAATATAGCTAGTTCAGCAAAACACAGTAGCTTAAACAATGGCAATAGTCACAAGATGTCTAGTTTTTGGTTTTTGCTTTAAAGATAATGTCACTGATGCAGGATTATGCAATATTATGGTGAATCTTGATTCTTTAACCCAGCATCCCCTTGTTCTTACAATATAATTTTTTGCTGCTGATGTACTTTTCTTTGTCAAACAGCAGAAGATAACTTCAGGGTCTGAAGGAGAGTATGAGTTTATTTGACAGAAAAAAGGAATGTCTTCAAGGTATCTGTGACCAGTTGCTGATACCCAGGAGTCTAATATGAAAAAGCTAAAAGACACGGACTTCCCTCTCAGTTTCCTGGAACTCCCTTCCCTTTTGCTCTACCCACATAAAACTCACAACTTTTTGAGAGATCTTGCCCTCTCATCCACAATGTTTTAGCTTTACCTGTGAATTGGGCACAGGACCTCGAATTTTGGGAGGTAATTTGGTAACAAGACCAAGCAGTGCATGAAACTACCTTGCTAAAAGGAGACCTATGACCTTATTATAAGGGACTTGTGAAAGACCTCAAGGATAATGCAAGCTTGCAGAACAATCTTTTCACAGTGTGCTCCTGGGAGACTATCCCAATCATCATGGCCTACAACCTGGAGATATGGTCTGTTGGAAAAGATATCTTCAAAAGGATGCCCTCCAGCCTTGCTGGAAGGGACCATACCAGGGGTTGTTAATTAATTCCTGCAATGCAAAGTTAAAAGGAATTGAGTTATGGATTCATGTTTCTCATTAAAAATGGCTTCCTCACCTACACCTAATTCCCCTGGTTGGACATCTCAGTATGTAAAAGACCTCAAATTAAAGTTATCCAGAGCCAACATCCTCTCAGACAAATAGTAAATGAAGCAGACAGCTTTTCCCAACATCTGAAACCCGACTAACAAGGTCGATTCCTGCTATAAATAATATTTATGTTTATTTCATAGTTACCATAATAATTATATTCCTAAATATATTAGCAGTTTTATTAATAAAACCCATGCAACTTGTGTTTTCAATTGTATATTTTGATCACCCATATCATTAGCCTCTGACCATGCAGTACTTCCTAAGTTTCATTCTTTTAACCCTTGTAAATGGGAAACCTTGGTATAAAAATATAATGGTATAATACTCTCAAACCTTAGCCTCTACAAGAAACCTACCTGAATGGTGGGTTTGTCACCTTATGCCTGCCTCTATCTTTGGTAACTAACACTAATGATAACATAGTTATTCCTGTTTTCAACCATCCTTAGCTTTACTGTTGATTTTACAAAACCCTCTCTGTAAAGTCTTCATGGCAGTGAAAAGTCCTATTTAGCTCCTGCCCCTCTGTCACTGAAATTGACATGGCAGTAGTTTCATACACCACCTAATGGGGAATGCAGTTATTAAGGAAAATTATAAATTCACGTTTTTCTTGTTCAAGGAACTGTTTTGGGCTAATACGCATTTTCTTTTGTTTCGGACAAATCAATGAAGCCAAATTTGTATATCTTGGTAGAATGAAGTGCTGCTAGTTTTTATGAAAAATATATTATATTCCTTTTATCTTGCTTCTTATGCTAGAAAGATTTTTAACCTCTATAGTGATGTCTGATCCTTTCATTCAAGTTGAAAGGACCTGGGTCTCAATAGCAATGATTTAAAGCAGTGATAAGGCAAAAATGATGGATGACTGAAAACATAAAGAGGCCCAAGTAGTTTTTGCTCTTTTAGAGAGTGGTAGAGGACAAACATTTGTTCTTTGGTGACAGCAACAGAGATTTACTCTGGTTACTGCCTTTTGAATGATGGGTAAAGTAAGACTTCACCATATCCATATTCACCCTTGGTTCAGTTCTTGCCCCCATCAGTAATTCCTTGAGCATATATCCTATCACTTTAGTAGGTGCTACAGAGCATAAATGAAAAAGAATAAGACCTGTTCCTATTCACTAATAAATTTTAATTAATTATAGGACTTCAAACTGTTATCAGACAAACTTAGAGAACAGTCTGGTTTCATTGGCCCTGGTCCTAACTTCTCAATCATTGATTCAGAAATATATTTCAACCAGAGACAGCTTTCTGGAAGACAGGCTTATTGTATAATGCCACCAATATTGGAACCTAGAAATTCAATTCATTGAGTTCTTTGCAGAGATTCCCTGTTTGGCACCAGGGACCAGTTTTGTGGAAGACAATTTTTCCACAGATAGGAAGTGGGGGTGCACATGCGCAGTCCACAATAGGGTTTGGTTTGTGCTTTTTTGAGAATCTAATGCCACCACTGATCTGACAGGAGGTAGAACTCAAGCAGTAATGCAAACAATGGGGAGCAGCTGTAAATACAGATGAAACTGCTCATTTCCTGCTGTGCAGCCCAGTTCCTAACAGACCGTGAACCAGTACTGGTCATGGCCCAGGGGTTGGGGACCCCTGCTTTAAAGCACCTGTCTTAACCTAGACACATTCATAATGCTGTATTAGGTTCATGAGAATGGGCAAAACTGGTAGAGAAGTTAAATTGTTCCCTTTTCATCTCTGAAAGTATGATGATGCATTGAAAAGAGAGGAGTATTTAAAAGTTCTTTCCTAATGGGGTAATATTTAGGTGAAACCATGTTAGCACTGAGATAACTGTTTAGAAGTTCAGGAATATTTGGTCTTCACCCTTATAATTTGAGCTGCTTACTTAATTAATGTAATTTGTTACATATTAGTACTAAGTCCATAAGGAATTTTTTCTATTATTACAAATTTAACACACAGCTAATTGCATGATAAATAGATTGTTGTGCCTCTTTTTAAATCTTAAGTATGATTTTGGCACTTCTGTGGATGTGAGTGGAACTTTTTTTCCTAACTCCAACACTAGTTTATGTAGATAGCACGTAAATTCAATCGTATAATTTTAAAATGTCATCAATAGAAAGCATGTAAAAAGAATGTAAGACTATGGTTTTTACTTATAGTTCCTGATTTCTGTCAGTCCCATTCCTTTTAACTCTTCTCTGATGTAGCAAAATCTTGATTATTACAAGACAAGGGCAAGTAAAAATTTGAGATTATTATGAGGAAGCAATTACTTCCTTAGAACTGTAAGCTTATGAACTGGTCTTGACACTGCTCAATTAGATATAATGATGCAAAATCTAACTAGAACTGTTAAGAGAATAACCTGCTCAGCTACTAGAACCCATCAGAGCTCAACAAAGATCTTCAGCTTCCTTACCTTGAGTAGTCCTTGACAACAGAACTGCTTTAGATTATTTGCTTGGAGCCCAAAAAGGAGTTTGTGCCATAGCTAGTAACTCTTGTTGTACCTCGATAAGTGCCACTTTTTAGGTAGAATTAGAAACAACCAAACTTCTTAAATTCTCAAAGTTTATTAAGTGGCATTCCAGTTTCTGGAAGTGTCACTAACTGGTTCCAGTTTAAAATTTCTATTTGTACCTTCCTCCACACTGATATTGGGGCTATTTTAAGATCTGAATTTGTAAATTTTACTACTCATTTTTATTCCAATTTGTTTGATGTACTTCATTGTCCAACTGTTGGTGTTTTGTATAGCCAGGTGTCTTAAGCACCCTGTAAAAATTCAGATAATGGTCACACAAAGATCAGAGATGACCAATCAATACTTCCTTTCTGAGGGAACACTCACCATAACCAAAGTCCTGATGAAAGACAATTCTGGGTAAGGACTATGCCTAATACATACTTCTTCTAACTTTCTTTTTGCTCAAATATGACAGTTGTTTCTATGACTATGACTCCTGTTCAGATAATACCTCTCCCCTTTACCCCCCATGTAAGATATGACACACTGGGAATGAACCTTTCTGATGATGAGAAAACAAATGCTTCTGATAACTATATACCAAAGTGCTTGATCATTGATGCTTTCTATGGAAACATCTCAATGAAAACAGGGAAATGTGAAAAGATATTGACACAATAGAATCACTTATGTCAAAGGAACTAAAGTGGAATTGGGAGGTCATGAAGAGGTTGCTTTATGTTTGTCTCACCTATGAACTTTGAACCAACTGTAGGACCACATCGTGAACATTACTTCCTCCTTACCATGGCAACCACACCATCTATACTCTTTATCTTGAAAGGAACCAATCTGGTTCACCTACCAGTATTCTTCATTTGCATAGAGAACCTAAATGAGGTTGAATTTTTGGACTTCCGTACTTGCCATAGAGGTACATCCTGGAGCTTACTTACCTTAGAGTCTCATGACTGGGACCTGACCAATCCTTTTTAAATTTGTCATCACATCATGTTAGACAGGCAATTGGAAAATTTCCTTTGTTACAAACTTTGTGGGGTTTTTTTTAATTCATTTTTATTATTAGACTTATTGGGGTGACATCTGTTAGCAAGGATTACATAGGTTTCAGGCATACAATTCTACAGTGCATTGCCTTTATAAGTTCTGCCTTTCTTTGTTCTCTTTAAAGAGAACTTTGGGTCACTACCTGATTCTGCATCTCTCAAATTTGAATCCTTTAAAGACTCCAGGTAAACTTTTAGTTTTACAACTTTTGATATTTATTGCTCAACATCTTGGACAGGAGCAAATATTTGCTAATCAAACATAAAGGTGATATATTTTCCTTTCACATCTTAATTCTATTGGCTTAACTTTATGATATCTCACAGATGCATTAGTCTCTGCTCTTTTCTTCAATCTTTTTCTTTTCTGTTCCTCATACTTAATAATTTCTGTTGTCTTACCTTAAAGTGCACTGATGCTTTCTTCTGCCTGCTCACATCTGCCTTGAATCCTTGTAGTGAAATTATTTTCATTTTAATGATAGTACTTTTCAGCTCCAGAATTTATTTTTGAATATTTTGAATTTTTGTCCTCATTAATATTTCCATTTTGTTTACATATCATTTTCTTGAGTTTTTGCATATCTTCCTTCAGCTCTTTGAGCATCTTTGAGGTCTTTGTGTAGGAGATCTGCCATCAGGTCTTTTCAGGAACAATTTTTTTGTTGGTTTTTTTTTTTCTTTAAATGAACCCTCTTGTCTTGTTTCTTTGTATTTCTTGTGCTTTTTTTTTTCATTGCACACTAGATATTGGAATTTAATAATGTGCTAATCCTGAAAATCAGATTCTTCTCATTCCCCTGGGTTTGCTGTTTTATGTTATTGTTATTGTTTTTGTTTTTGTTTTTTGATTGTTGTATGCTGTCTCTGTGCCAAGGGTCAGCCTGAGGTGTAAACTTACTGTCTTGTCAGGTTTTTTCTGAGCCCTCCTTGAGCATTCTTGGTCAATTTCTAATATTTCCCATTTATGCAATTATTTTTGAGTGTCTTACTCTTTAATATCTGGTTCCTAAAATGGGAAAAAATAAAAAGAGAAAGTAGGGGAGAATGCCAGCCTTTTGAATCCCCTAGAAATCACTTCTGATGGAAGAAAAAGGACTTGCAACAATGAGGAGAGGTGCAACAATTATGGCTGTCCATCTCTTTGTCTACAACTCTGTGATCCCAAGCAGAGTTCCTGAGCAGAGAACAGACTTTCAATGTTTAGACAACAGGATCCTTTTTGCTTACCCTGGCTACTGCAAGCTATGTGCAAGCTGCTCAAAGAATATGTGCATAGTTGCCTGCCATAGGGTTGGGGGTGGGAATGGATAGCTGCTACTGTGCTAAGAGCCAACACTGATTGAAATTAACTACAATTTATGATCCTAGTCTTTTCCCCTGGAAATTGCAAGTCCAAAAATAATTACATCAGAGAGATTCTGCCACTGCAATTGTTACCTGGGTGGAGAGACAAATTTCTGGTATTTCTTACTCTTGTATCTTTTCCAAATCCTCTATCAGTGGATGGAATCATATGTTGAATTATATGTTGAATTTGTACAGGTTTTTCAGAGAAGCAGAACAAATAGAATGTGTATATAAAGAGATAGAAATTTATTATAAGAAATTGACTCGTGATTATGAAGGCTGGTAAGTTTCAAGTTCGTCAGGGTGATTTGGCAAAGCTGGAAACTCAGTAGAGACAATGGGTGGTGTATTTGCAGACTGAACGCAGTAGGCTCAAGATTCAGGAAAAGCCAATGTTTCAGTTTGAGTTCAAAGGCAGGAAAAAGCCAATGCACCAATATTAAAATTATCAGACAGAAATAATTCTCTTTTACTCAGGGGAGAGTCAGACTTTTTGTTCCATTCAGGCCTTCAAATGATTAAATTAGGATCACCGGCATTATTGAGGGCAATCTGCTTTACTCTGTTTACCCATTTAAATGTTAATCTTACCCAAAACACACACATAGAAACACCAAATAATGCTTGACCAAATATCTGTGCATCCCATTACCATCATGCTTCTGATACAGTGATTACATCAGGAAATAACTGGATATTATGGTCACTTTAGAGAGAAAAACCTAGGGCTTGGCCTGCATTTTCTCAGTGTGTTACTCAAATATCTGTACAATAGTCTGAGTACACTATGACCCTAGCTCTGGACAAAAATGGAACTTACGATTTTGGTGATTATAATGATGAAGTGCCAATCATTTAACTACTTGGCAGTTTTATTTACAGAGCTAAACATTTCCTTTAATGGTATTTTATAGGCAAGAGGGAAAAATCTGCAAACATGTCTTGGATAAGATATGCTTTGTCAGGTTCTTGAGTTACTCCATGCTCAGAATGCAAGAGTACCATATATTAACATGGAACATTCCTACTTTGTATAGGCAGAGCTTGGGAAGTCTCAAAATACATGGAAAACAGACTTTCTATAAAGATACTAATGCTAGACTGATGGGTATATCACAGTTTCCTCAAGGAACAGTTTAGTAGACGAAGCTGATTCAGAGGCAGCCTTTGACATCGTGAAAGGTCTTTAAGCTTTTGCGTTTACTATTGCAAGAGTATGAGACAGTAAAATTAAGAGTGGACATCTTGTGTTTTTAACCATTTTATCTAAAGCTTAAGCACTTTTTTTTTCAATGCCAGATCAGGGAACAAAGCCTGGACCTGAGAAGGAAGCTGTGAAGAGAAACATTAATTACCTTTAGGAAATTTACTCACTGTTCAGAGCACTATGGACATTGATATAAGTAACCCCATTTTAAAAACCTGAGTGACTCCATAGTTAGAACATGTGCAGTGAGAATGTGTCTAGACCCAGTGATAAGCAAGGGTGTTCACATGCTGGTGCCCTGCCAAGAAGACCCCACACCTACTATCTGGAGTGGATAAGACCTGTGAAAAAAGAGATAAGAGAGCAGGACTGTTGACTGACCACAGATTGCTCTGATCTCACTGAGACCTCCTGCTGCTGGAGATTCAACCAAGGCACTTGCTATGGGAGGCTCTGCCCAATCGAAACTTAACAGCTGTGGTCCCCAGAGCAGCCTGACCCTAACATCTTTTATTGAACTTTGTTGGTCATTGCCTCTGTAACCCTCTCTCTCTCTCTCTCTCTCTCTCTCTCTCTCTCTCTCTCTGTGTGTGTGTGTGTGTGTGAATTTAAAGTGTGGGTAAAGTATTCAAAAATATATTAACGTGGTCTGTCTTGCTTCTGCCACAAATGGTGGGAGTCCTTTAGGAACCAAGGGAACAACTGGCCTAAAGGGCCCCGTCTAGCTGAGTGGAGATTTGGTTTCCTTTTGGGAATGCTCCTCCACTGGTTTTTAGTCCAATTGACATGGAAGAAAAGGCTGCATCATGGCTGCTTTTAAAGTGCTCACAATTGGCATAGCTGGTAGGATGAATTAATCTTAAGTAGATTTAAGTTCGTGATTGTCCGGGTTACCACAGAGCTTTCCTGCCCTGCTCCTAGCTCCATTCCGGGATCTGGCGCTTTCCTCTTGCCACAGTTTGGAGGTAGCCAAGGAGCTGGAGGTGGAGCTGGGAGGCCCCCTGCCAGTTCCCTCGGTGGAGAATGCTGTAATTCAAGTAGATTTGGGGCTTCTAGGGCAAATTGTTTTCTCAGACCTTGGGAACAAAATTATTTTGAACCTGAATGAGGCTCAACATCTACTCTAAATTTTAGGAGGCTAAAACCGAAATTACTCCCTTGTAACCAATCTGCTGGATCCCTAGGGCTGTGAAAGCAGTTTCCCTCACTGGGAACTAGCCTGGGTGGTGAGAACTCACTGGCTCTAAACCATGTAGTTTAAAGCTGAGAGATTCTGCCCTGACCAGCCGCTAGACAAGGTGGCAAGGCAGATTTTCTAGGCCAGGCAGTGTCAGTAAGCCTTAACTTAAATTTAAAATTTAACACAAACAAATAAAATAAAAAGTGGCTAGAAGAAAACACCACCAAGATTTCTTTTTCTTTATCTACGAAAAGACTGGCAATAGTAGCATACAACCAGGGGGGAAAGGTGGAAGCCAAGCTTATTTCTAAATTTAAGCTTAGCCAATACATTACAGTGGGAATTTTTGCTCAGAAACTTAAGAATTCTCTGAAGGTGAGGAGACATCCAAAAACCCTACCAGGTGTGGAGGCTCCCTGGTTCTCCATAGAGGTAGAAGTCTGGAAGTGGCTTCCTGTACAAACCCCAGAGGAGGTGCAGCTAGACCTCATTGTTTCAGGAAATCTCAGGCTTTTAATTAAAAAGGCACCAAAGGAAAATATTCCTGCTCTCTCACTTAAGCCTATGTCTATGCTTGATGAGAATAGACAAAAAAGGAAAAATCCTAGCTAGGAAAGGTATTAAGAAATGTAAGTCCATGGACACTATTAGAGTTTTTTTTTTCCCCAGAAGATTCCAAGGGAATGGATCCACACCTGGAGGATTCTGGAGAGTATAATGACACCAGCAACCCAGACTGCTTTTTAAAAGCAGGCCAGTAATCACTGGAAAGAGTATAATTGACTATAATCACAGTAATACTTCACCACAAATAGGTGAAGGAAGAGAATGCACAAGAGCAGAATTACAGGCCATGGAAACAGGCTCTTGCCAAAGAGATAAAGCAGATGCAGAATGGCTCCTTATGATTTGAGATAAGGGAACAAATACCATTCTGTTAACTGGCACAAAGATGAAGCAGATCTCAGACATTACAGAACAATCAGCACATAACTCTAATTAATTTAACCACACAATGCCACAACCAGACATATGCTTCATGGGATTGGATAGCAAAAGCTTGGAGAAATACCCATCTCCAGGCAGACATCTTTGGGAAACAACATGAAATGGGACACACCACAGAAGGCAATTAAGATAGAAAATTAGCTATTCTAGCATTAGTATATGAAACACGGCTACATATCAACACACCAATGCAGGTGAAGGCATCCAATGGCATTCAGAAGGCTATAGTAAGAGGAGCACCACCTTAACTAAAAATATCATACATGGATGCCATTGGTCAGGCACAGACTATTGATGATATTATTAAGGTTCTTAACTTTTCTGAAGAGTTGCACACGACAGTGAAATTTACATTCAATATAAAACAAGTATGCAATCCAGAGGGACTTCACCCTCAAGGTGCTCCATTTAAGGTTTAACATTCCTAAAAGAAATAGGGTTCTGGCTGCTTAAGGGGCGATTTCAGAGGCAAATATCTAAACTCCTTAAAATGCCAAGGGATATATTTAATAGAACAAGTCCAACAAACCCCCAGGACAATAGATTTGAAACATCTAGGAAATGCCTACTACAAGGAGGAAACTTTAACATAGAACTTCCACCTCCAAGGGGACATTTAAACACAAGACAAAGATACCATCCAAGCCAAGAGCAGTGAGAAATACAAAATTTTACAGAAAGATTCTTTTCAAAAAATGACAGGACCCCTGGAAGGTTCAGACACTGAACCTAATTTCAAAAACCCTGGAGACAAAGACTGTATATTAAATTAGCTATTGAATTTCAAAGATCTATGACTAGTATTGAATTTCTCACAGATATAAGACCACAAGTCAGTCTTTTTCAAAAGCTTAATAGTAAGACTATTGGAGGAAATTCCTCAAAAATTTATGTAGAAGGATTAGGAGGAAAAATTATAGGAGAATTAAAAATTCCTGTTAAGATATTATTGTATAATAGACCCTCAACAGAAACTCACATGTATATAGGAGACTACTTTAAAAATATACTAGGTATGGATGGATATATTGCCCATTATATAGAATAAATTTCTACCCTTAAAACTATTGAAAAAATGTAAGGTAAATTTATGTACAGTAAAAATGGAGCCTATACAACTACCTAAACCAAATAAGGCATCATTTACCATACAATATCCATTAAAAGGAGGGCATAAAGAAATAGGAGAAAAAATACTGGAACTCCTAAAGGAGGGAATTATAGGGAAAGAGAGATCACACCTGTTTAATAGCCCTGTTTGGCCAATACTTAAACCCAATAATCAATACAGACTAACTG
>PVJL010021112.1:0-11038 GCA_004026885.1 Lyroderma lyra
GCCCCCCCCCCTGGGCTGCCGAACACCGGGTCCACACCTCTGATTTGGCAAGGTCGCCCCCTGTACTCTCCTTTTCCCAGTGAATTACTACACTTGTATCGATAATTTTGCAGGATTTGGGGAGCCAGAGGGCTAAAGTGTGTGTGGTCTATTTGACATTTTTTAAAACCAAAATCCTCCACATTTTCATTTTGACTAAAAATTGGTGAACGACCTGCATTCCCTAAAAGCAGACGGTGGCTGAAGGAATCAGGCGCGTGGGCGCCAGGGTAACGTCGTGGGTGCGAAGGTTATTTAGTGACGAGGAGAGACGCTCAGAACAGAAAATGGGCCTACAAGTCAGAACACAGAGTTCTGTTTACAGCCCGCCCCCACTTCTCTCATTCACATATCAGAATGATAATAGCTGTTAGCCTGATTGGATAATGAAATTGTAGCAAATTTACTCTGTCATTCTTTTTGCAATTCAAGATGTTTAGCTTTTTTAAATGTGTTACTTTTATAATTAGAGAAATAATTTTAAAAACTATTATGCCAATCGTTTCTTCCCATCTCATTTTTAAGAGAGCGAACCGCTGCAATCCCGACGACAGACACTTCTGTGAATAAAGCAATAACGATTTAACTATTTTGTATCAATTCCCAGAGGGCCTGGTTACGTTTTTTTAAGGCCTTAAAGTCCCCAAATTTAGAGGCTTTAACGTCTGTTTGACGCTGTTTGTCCTGGGACACCTGACTGCTTCCTCCCACTTTCCGGACCAGCAGGAGAAGCTTACGGAGACAAACGTCTTGAAAGTGGAGCGTTACTAACACAAACGTTTGTCCTCATCGGCGCCTCCGCTTTCAGCTTTGCCCAACTGGGTACGAGAACATTCGCATTTCACCTGTATTAAATGCTGTAAATTACTTTCTCCCAAGTCCCTGAGGTGCGCCGAGCAGTCACACTGACACTTGCAAACAGCATGACCAACGCGGGAAGGTGCATCCCCGAGTAAGACGCGCGCTTCCCCTCGGAGCCGCACCATGGCCATGGCGCTCCCTGGGGATCTGCGTGCAATGGTCTGTTTGTTCCTAGGTTTTCCGGTTCCAAGTCTTCGGGGTATAGAGGCGACAGCGCGAGCAGTTCACCGCGGTTGTTAGGGGTCCCAGCTCAAGGGCGAGGAAACACCTTGTCTAGTACCTTACACGTCACGCAATTGACCTCACAGATGGTTGTCACTAACGTTAGTGACATATAATTGAGATTACAAATGGTATTTTCATTTTCTGACAGTCTGTTGCCCTCGAATAAAAATCCAAGCGCCTCGCCAATACAGAACTTCAAGCTTCTTTCATGCAGATTGTAAAGGTGATGTTAAAAGGATTTACGGGGTGAGGGACGGTCTTGCTGGGATGGTCAGAGACGGCCATCCCATCGGAAAGATGAGGACAGTGTGGAGAGGACCACAGAGACCCTGCGGTGGGACGGACCTTGGCTCTTCCAAGGAATGGAAAGAAGGCCACGGTGGCAGAAGCACAGGGAGCCAGACGGAGAGTCACCAAATGTGGGACTGGAGAAGGTGTGGCTTTTCCACAGGACTAGCCCAGGTCTCCAACTTGGGCACTGCTGACCCCAATGCCCCACATTCCTAACAGCCCATGCTCCATGCCTCCTCCTGCTGGCCTTGTGCCCAGCAAGCAGCTATGAGCAGGTGACACTGAGGCGCGTGCCCGTCCCAGGACGGAGCTCCCTGATGGGTGCAGACAACTTGGGACTCCACGTTCCACCTGACAGGCCTGCAGGACAGCCCAGAGGGAAGTTCACAGATAACTAACGTGAGACTCACTCAGCAAACACGCGGTCCAGCTGGTGAGGAGTGCACGCACCCCAGCACACGGGAGCGGGGTGAACGGCCTGGGGTGTGAGGGAAGAAAAGGATTGACGTCTGTCCCCTCCAGTTACGTTCTTGCCTTTTGGAGCCACCTGAAGGGCGGGTCAGATAGGGTACTCAGGCCTAATCAGCTGCCGAGGAGACAAGGAGGTGCCTGCACTCAAACCCCAGTTAGAGGACACAGCTAACTCTGATGCCCCTCCTCCACTCTAACGCCCTCCTCCTACCCACTTCAAAGGCAAAGTTCTGCTTAGGAGTGGTGAGTTTTAGCGTTTAAGGCGCCGCTATTTTCATTTTACGGGGAGATCTGAACTCCGTTCCGAAGTGCCATCCAGTCCGTGGACCTTTGGCGATGCCACGTGTGTTTGCTGAACCCTAGAGCAAAATGGCTCAACACTGGGCTCTGAGATGGATTCTAGAAGGCTCGTGCCCAAGTATCAGCTCCTTTTAACAGCTCGCCCGACAAAATCGAGCGCGGGGTCACCGCCAGCTGCAATTCCTGGATCTCAAAATTTTTAGTAATGAACGTGAAGAAAAAACTACGCACGCTGCTGTTTTCAATGTTCAAATTAGCAGTTCATATATTAAGATCGATTCCTTCCCAAAAGTTGCATAGTCTGTACGAAAGGTTGCCACAAACCAAATCACCGCATGTCCTTCCAGTCCACCTGTGCTTACCTATAAGCGTTTAACAAAACGACATACGGCACAGGTGTACATGATGCTAAGCGATACAGTTTCTCACTAGTAAACCCAGATCAATACTGGGCTATGAAATCTTAACATAAGAATGAACCAACCCAGGAAATAATCATTTGTGGCTAAAGTAACATTTTAAAGTCATTAGTGACCTCTGCTTTAAAAACCACCCTATGGTAACTAGAACTTTTAGAGCAACTTGATAAATAATTGCATTTTCTAGCTTTATCAGGAAATTTTGATACGAACTTTTGAAATGTCTACTCTCTCATAGAAACATGAGGTGTTTTGATACATTTTATCTAAATAGTCAAATGTTAACCAAGGACATACACATGTATGATTAGATTGCCTCCCATTTATTTATTTACCTACCTGAAGTTTTCTTTCTTTTCTCCCCCCATTTTCCTGTCTGGTTTTCAACTGCAGTTGCAGGCAGGTGTCCAACAGTGATCAGGTGTTTCTGTAACTTATGAAGTGATGGCCCGACTGGGACCACCTGACCCCCTCGTTACTACGGTGTCACTGCCTGTCTTCCCTACGCAGAACTTCCCATCCCGTGATCATTCTTATAACTGCCGACGCGTCCCTTCTAATCCCCTCGCCCTTGGCACCTGGTCCCCCAGGCCCTTGCATCTGGCGATCATCAGTGAGTTCTCTGCATCCGGGAGTTTGTTCGTTTTGTGTTTTTAGATTCCACACACAAGTGAAGTCGGATGGTCTGTCTTTGTCGGACACGTTTTACTTATCATAACACCCTCTAGAGCTATCCATGTCGTCTCAAATGGTAAGATTTGCTTCTTTTTTTTTTTTTTTTTTTTGCTTTTTGGTATGTGGGTGGCTCCCTGACTGGGAATCGAACCCAGGCCGCAGCGCTGACAGCGCCAGTGCTGAAGCCTTAAGCCACTGCACCATCAGGGAACTCTCTGTATTTTTTATGGCTGAGTAAGATTCGTGTGTGTGTGTGTGTGTGTGTGTGTGTGTGTGTGTGTTGGGGGGGGTACCCCTCTTTCTTTATCCATTTCTCTATGGATGGACACAGGCTGCTCCCATGTCTGGGCTACTGTAAGTAATGCTGCAATGAACATAAGGGACACAGACCTGTCGAATTTGGGTGTCTGCAAATAGATACCCAGCAGTGGAATGTGCTGAGTCACGTGGCAGCTCTGGTTTTGGTTCCTTGAGGAGCCTCCACACCGTTCTCCGTAGTGGCTGCTCGTTTGTAGTCCCACCAAGCGCACAGGGTCCCTTCTCTCCACGTCGTCACCAGCACTTGTCGTTCTAGTGCTGGCGGCCGTTCCCACGGGGTGATGCTGGCTCACTGCGGCTTTCATGGGATCGCTGCCACGAGTGCGGGCTTCGGGGCCCCTTGGCACGGGGTACCGGGCACACCGAGGCCACCCAGCGCTTGTTTGGGGAAGGCTGAGCAGCAGCCCAGGCCGCGTGTGCGGGAAAGCCACTGAGGAGGTTCGGGTGCAGCTCGGGGGAGGGGGCCGTCTCAGGGCACCGCCGAGCGGGCTGGGGACGCAGAGCCGGGGCGCGGGGACGCAGAGCCGGGCCACGCCCGTGCCCGCCGGTTGGCCGGGGGGAGGACGCAGCAACGGAACGAGGCGGCCCCAGCACGTCCGTCTCGGAGCGCTGCCCGACGCCTGGCCCGCAGCCTCACTGCAGAGCCGGAGAGTCGGTCCCTCCCGGGGCGCCCAGGGCGCCGCTGCCCGCTGCGCCGGCGCTCAGAGACAGTGCGCACCCCGACGCCCCGACACGCCGCCCGGCCCCGGGCCCAACGCGCCGGTCAGGGAGGCTTCGCAGCCGCCGGCCGCTGCCTGGCGGGCGCCTAACCCTACGACCCCGCTTCATGTTTTCCCCTTCACAGCCCGGTCCCCCCAGAAGGCGTCCCCCCTGCAGGCCCGTGTGCTCGGGGGAGGGGCAGGAAGGTGCCGCGGGACGGTGCCCTCCGGGTGCTCCGGGGGGCCGACCGCTCAGCTCGGAGACCCCCCGGGGACCTGTGCCGTCTCCACTTCTCTTTCGTCACCAGGCCGCGTGCCCCTGGTGGCTGCCCCCCGGCGCCAGGTTTCCCGAGTGTTCCCTGGCCACCCGGTGCATCCGAACCGTCTGGTCCAATCTCAGCTGTTTTGGAAAAGCTCGAGTCTTGGCAAAATCACGTGGAGAACGGATCCCCAGACTTCCTCCCATCCTTGTTCTTGTTAGGGGTCCTGCCAGCCGAAACCGTCAATGTCCTTTGCTTTTCTTGACTTTTCAGGTTTGTTTCCTAGAAAATAGGAATTGCAGCAGGAGGGCAAAATGCACATTTCAGCAACACTCACAGGACCAACTGACTCGCACCCTGGCTGTGGGTAACACTCTGGTCCCCAATGTCCCTAAACAGGTTCGTGGTTCTAATTAATTGGCTTTATTAAGTCGGAGCTGAGAGGAGGTGGAAACTTAAACAAAGAAATAAAAAGCAGTGGGCCTGGCCAGTCTGGTTCCTTCCACCATGACTGACGGTAAAAGACCAGTCACTTACACCGCAGGTAATAAAGCAAAATGATGCTTAGAGAGAGGCACAGCACAGCCTGCTCCCGGCTTCACCACAGAATGTGCTAACGACAAAGGAGAAAAGAAAGTGATTTTTTCATTTAGTGCAAATACTAAGTTTATTTTCTTTGATATAGATTTAACAAAGTTAATCTGATGCCCCGAATCAAGTACAATTGTAGCATGGACATTTAAAAAAAGCAAAACAAAACAACTTTCCTTGAAACACTGTTTCAGATCTTTGTTAAAGTTATTGATTGTCAGATCAAAGAAACTGCAATTCAAGTTTGTTCACAGAAATAAAAAGAAAAATAAATGTTACTTTGTAAGTTTCAAAATGGCAATTCTGTCCAAGAGTCATAATTACGGGGTGGAAAGTGTTCTTTTGGCTGAGAGCTTCAGTAACACGGCAATACTGTATACGTCTGCCTTTATACAAGAGCGTGTGCACGTTTGCACGGAGAGTGCACGCATCCCACTGCCTCACGTTTGCACGTGTTAGCTGTCTCACACTGCCCTACAGAGTGTCTCACACTCCCCTACAGAGTGTCTCACACTCCCCTACAGAGTGTCTCACACTGCCCTACAGAGTGTGTCTCACACTGCCCTACAGAGTGTGTCTCACACTCCCCTAGAGTGTCTCACACTCCCCTACAGAGTGTGTCTCACACTCCCCTAGAGTGTCTCACACTCCCCTACAGAGTGTCTCACACTCCCCTAGAGTGTCTCACACTCCCCTACAGAGTGTGTCTCACACTGCCCTACAGAGTGTCTCACACTCCCCTACAGAGTCTAATGAACACGATCCCGTGCGCGTGGTAATGGGCTTACCCATCGTTCCCTCACAGCTCCGTTGCGCTCCTTGGTGTGTTTCTGGTGCTATTCTGATGGCACGTAGACCCCCGCTCGGGGGAAATCTGGGCCTATGTAAGTGATACACATGGATGCACAGCAAGACTGAGGTTGAAGGTCTGACATTCGTTCATGTCGCCAACAGTAGAGTAAGAAGTACAGTGACTTAGAAAGATGCTCTTTCCTTACGGACACATCGCTGGACACGTGGCCACCTATTTGCTCTCGGAAGCATTATGTGTAATTTAACCACCAGGTGTAGAATACGTGAATGCCAGGTGACAAAAATAAAACCAAACCAAACCAAACCAAAACCCAAACCCGTGAACGCCCAATACAATCCTGAATGAGTGAAAACCTCAAGTACACAGAAAAAAGCATTGCAATCTTGTATTTAGCTTTATTTTTCTAACATATATCATAATTTAAAACTATAGAAAGGAACCTACATAAAAGCAATGTTTTTCAAGTGTCGCAGCTTCGAGCCTGGCTTGGTCACGTTTTCCGCCGGCCTGACTTACAAAGCCCGCAATCTCGCCAGCAGGGCTTCGACTTCGGGAATGGCTTCGCTTTTAGAAACAGAGCCCAGAGGCCCCGCTCCCCGTTGTCTGCCGCTTTCTGCAGGGCAGGCTGCCTTCCTCTCCACCGCCTTGGTCCGCCCTGTAGACGAGCGAGTGTCTAGATCGTAATTAAGCTCCTTGGCGACTGAAGTCCTTGTTGAGCTGCCATCGATCCTGTGGTGTGAACGTGACCCTTCCGTCAACTGCACTTTCTGATTCTCTACGGAAAGAAGAGACATAAAACGCATTGCTGTGACGGCAGGGACTGTGCACGTGACTGAACGTAATTTTAAAATCACGATTCTCAATGGACAAATTCTCTTAGCTTGAACTAAACACCGTCAGCAGAGTGAGGCAGATTGGAGACAAGCAAGCCGAGGTTAAGAATACACGACCCCGTCCCTGGCCCGCGTGCTGAGTTCCTCCTGTCGTGCCTGCAACGCCCGTCCCTCGGATCTTGTCAAAGCCAGGTTCTGGGTTCCATTCAGGTCACTGCTCAAGTGCCATCCACAGCGAGGTCTTCTCTGACCACCTACCTGGAGTCCCTCGCACTCCTTTCATCACTCCATCGCCTTACCGCTCACCTTGACTCCATGACCACCAGGCACATCACACCCTCGTGCACGGTGGATCTCTTTATTGGAATGTAAGCCCAAAGCGTCGGAAACTTTGTCTCAAACACGGCTGTAAGTTTGGTGCCCGAAACAGCCCCGAGCAAAGCAGGCCTGGACTAAACAGGCCCGGGCGAGAACGTGCTTCCACACTCCACGGCCAAGATGAGCAGGAGCGTGAGTGACAATGAAATTCATTTCCTTTCTGAACAAAGCCAAGGAGGAGTTTCTAACAGGAATTTAGAAAGTCAACAATGTCCCCTAAAAGAAACATTGATTTTGGCAGGCAAACTGTTAAAAGCTTCCTAGCAAACCAGAAGTATGTCATCATGGAATTGTTAAATATATACACGTGTAGCCACACGGCAGGGACATACATGCATTTTCTTGTGTGGGTTAGTGACAGTGACGCTGGCTGTACGGAGGGAGCTGCAGTAGCTAAGGACGGCGTGGCTGTGGCTGACCGACGCCCCCAAAGCAAGCCAGATTTTCTTTTAATTAACTGACTCTCATCCCGCACAACCTGATGAGTGATCCCCCTCACAGATCTCCAACTTGGAGAACACCGTACCCTCAATACTCATGTAACCTTGAACAGGGCTTGAAATTGGCTTCCACAAACTTGACATGACATTTAAAGTTTTTTGGTTATTCGCTGGGAGATGTTCCATTATCCCAACCGTAACGACTCCGGAGCCCGAGCAGTCACTCATGACAGCGAGCTTTATGCGAGCGCTGAAAATTCCAACCGAAAACAGCTTGTACGCGAAAAGGTGGCCGCTGACAGTATTTACTGCACTGTCATCGCCTGACCGGGGGCTTTCCAGTGATGGATGAGCATTTTACACACTTTCCTGGACACTCTCAACACATTTTAGAAGTATGGTTGCCTTTTAGCTGTTGAAAGCAAATAAATACACTTTTTCTATCACCTCCTCTATTAGGTGGGTAACTGTTACGCAAAAATAAAAATCTAATAGAGCAGTGATTTTTCTCTTAAAAGCAGTGTTTGCTCCATAGTTTACAACGCACACGTGGCATCTGGGGTAAAGAGCACAGTGCACGTGGTTTTCCCGTAGGTCCCACGAGCACACCCATTTATTTTTCTAGCACCCACCCTCCCATCCCCAAATGTGTCTGAAAACGGCATTTGCCGCTAAGTGCAAATTTTTAGCCAGCTCATTGCTCCTTCCCCCACTTGCCCCTGTCTTTTCTTGTCATTTGACTTCTTACAAAAGACTCCATCGTGATGATAGCTCCAGTATCACCAGTTTATTCTGCTACTGGACAACGCCAGTCCAACGTGTGATGGCTGAGAAGAGATTAAATGGGCGACGGTACAGGTCGCTAACATATAAACAAAGTCTTCTGAACCTCCGATGGCTGTCACGTACGAGGCCCGGGTGCACATGTGACGACGTGAAAAGAAGACAAGAGTTTCAGGCACACCTGGCGGAGATCCAAGTTCACGTTTAACCTCTTTGGGTCTCAGGTTCTAATAATCAGCCTCGCAGATAACTTGTGAGAACTAAAGGACATAATGAGGGTGACAATGAGTTCGAGATACTTGTCTTTTCCTTTCTCTTGCAAAGCTTTTTCAAAGGAGGCATGTACCACCCACGGTTCAGGACGTTTTCAGATGCTGTGACCTTTCTGACTTTCTGGTGACCACAGCAGCGAGGGCTGAAATGCCACTTTATTAATAGCTTGTGCGTATGTGGCCCCTTTATTTATAAAGCATTCACCGCGCTCCAAACATCACCGCCCTGGTTTTACAGGCTGGGAGGGAAAAGCGGGTTAGGTCGGTGCTGAGGCTTAGTACCCAGCCGGTCCGGGAGGGGGCCGCGGGCGCTGTCCCTGGGGACGCTCAGGCTGCCTTACGGAAAGCTGGGGAGCCTCTGCCAAGGGGAAGGGCTAAGTCAGTCAGGGCCGGCTCCCCTTCGCATACTTGGAAATGCCCTCTGACACCTTCAGTTGTCCCACGCACTTCGCAATGCAGATCAGCTCTGCGAGCTACCTCAGCGCCGCTCGGCCAAGGTCGCACGTGTACTGCTTTCCGGGTCTCATTAGGTTCGCGGCGATCAACTTCAAGTACAACCTAATCCTTGTGCAGTTCCCTGGTGCGTGCATTCCTCTGTTCTCCTGGGTGACACCACGCATGCCACGCCTTACCCTGTCACTTCCAGTGTTCTCCTTCGCGCGCATGTACCTCACTGATAGCAGCGATCGGAGGGGAGCGCCCCCGCCCCCGACACGCACATGCACCCCTCCCTCCCATTAGGGCCTGTTCTGCTCCCCACTCAGAGCCCCTCACACACACACCCATACCCCAGGGCTGTCCAACCCTTCGGCCTCCCTGGGCCACGCTGGGAGGAGGAGAAGTGCCTTGGGCCGGACACACGACACACGAACACCGACGACAGCTGATGGGCTGACAGACGGCCCGTGCGTGGCTTCTGCAGTGTTTTCAGGAAGTTTCTGAATTTGCGTTGGGCCGCGCGGGGCCTGTGGGCTGGACGGGCTGGACGGGCACTACTGTCGCTTGTCTGCCCAAGGACGTCCCTGTGGCAGCTGTGTTCTCGCTGCTGCATCACACAGCTTCCTTCTTCCTGTGACACCCCCTCGGCGTGCAAGTGTGCTGTGGTAACCCCGAACTTGGGAGGAAAGAGAACGACCTTGACCCTGCCTCCCCGTCAGATGTTCGGTCAGCACACGACCCGTCCTTGCTACTTCAGTCCCCCTTCCCCTTTCTCTCTTGACCCGCTCCGATCCTGGGGACCCTTTGGTCTTCTGAGACAGCTCTTGGCCGCCCTGTACCCGACCCGAGGACGCGGTGCTGGGCCGAGCCCGGGCTTCCCCGCTACGGTTCGCACTCCGAATGGCTCCGGAGGCGGCCGGGGTGGGCAAGGGCACTCCCACCCCCTTGAGGAAACTCCGGGGGGCTGTGGGGATGCTGCAGTGACCAAACGACGAGAGAAGAACCAAGCTGCTAGGTAAGCTCTGCGTGGTTTCCGGTGAGGGATCGTCCGTGAGAAGCAAAAGGCAGGACACCACGCAGAGGGGAGAGGCCACTTCGGGGCCCACCGGGGAGGTAAAGCACAAAGTGCGCAGGGGCCTGTGCCAGAATGAGGGGGGCTCCTAGGCAGCACCCTCACATTGCTCTCAGCCCTCAGCAGCCCCCATGCAGGGCCCCTGCCATGACGCCCCTAAGTTGTCACACTGAGAAGCAGACACATGAAGTTGGGTCCTGTCCCACGCGAGTGCAGAAAACGTCATCAGGTAGGAGGCTCCGGTGCTGGTGGCGACGCTTATACAGGACTTGTCCACTACTGTTGGGCCCGGTGGCTTTTGCCATTATTATTCCTTTAATACTCTGGTGGCCTCATGGAGGCTGAACTGGAGATCCGAAGCCCACACACTTCCTGCAACTTAAAACACGCACCTGGTTTCTAGATGGTTCGTTTCAAATACTGGGGGGGGGGGGGCGCCGTAACCCTGTGACCCGGAGAGTGCCATGCAGGTGTCCCGTGTAGGTAACTGGCCCAGGGGCCTGTGCTTTGCACACGCACTTACAGTTCCAAATGCAGAATGACACACCTGGGACACACGCACCCTTTCGAGGCAAGGTAAGATGGGGTATCCCCGTCCCCTCAAATCCTTACCACCGCTCGTTTCCACATGGGGACTACAAGTACGAAGGCCAAGCGCAGTGACGGTCTAACTCGGCCCAGCGGGAGCTGGTGCCATTAGGTATTTCCCGCACCCGGGCCACGCGGCAGCGCTGACACCCGCTGATGGCTGGGACGAGGAGTGTGAGCTGGGTAGGGCTTCCGCCGGTCCAGGGCCCCGCACAGGTCAGCAGGGCCCAGCTGCTCCCCTCAGTCCCCGGGCAGTGAGGGAACCCCACCCC
>PVJL010021113.1:0-11044 GCA_004026885.1 Lyroderma lyra
GATTGGTTGGGGGAGACTGGGCGGGCCAGTTCTACCTCCCCTGTTCCCCAGAAGTGCCTGCGGGAAGGACTTGCCTGAGGTCTCCCCTCCCACGGGGCCGGTGCTTTCAGAACTTTCCCTGCCCCCACTTACCCTTCATTATGTTTTATTTTTCTGAAGAATGAAAGCCAAAGGGTCTAAGGATAGTAACCCTCTCTCCCCCGGCCTTCCCTACACTCCCTTGCCTTCTCACGTGTCCCAGTCGGGGAATCCTCCCTCCAGAGAGGAGACTACTTTCTTTTCAATTACCTTGCCTCTTCTTTCCACCTTCCCCAAAGCCCGAGTTTAACTCCAGCCCTGAGAGCTATAGTATCTGATTCCTGAATTTTTCTCACAGGGAGGCAAGGGAATTTCTTCCAGGTGAAGTTGATACTTTAGGAGTGGAAGTGGACAGAGAACCAACTAACCTTTAAGGCAGCTAAGAACTCTCCAGTTCTATCTGACTTGGATAGATGTTTGGAAAGGAAGGGAACCTGAAAAACACTGACCAAGTGCAGCTTCAATCAAGGAAAATGTGATTCTGGAAGTACAACTTAGTAGGATCCAATTCTTGTCCCTTTTCTACCCTTGCTGCTGAAACTAGTAGTGTTCTTGACAGCTAAAAGGGCCAAATTGTCCTGTGTGAGTGATACAAGAGCCATGGTTTGTATTTTCTGGCTGCCTTCCCAGACAGAGGGGAGAAACTGGTTAGGAGGAAGGATGGTATTTTCCATTTCTCCTAAAAAGAGATGAGAAAAAGAATATGGAGAATTCCAAGTGGTAAAAAGTTGGGAGAGAATGATCTCAATAGAGGATTACAAATAGAATCAGTTATCTTCCTACAAATAGAGTGGTCGTACTTTTCTGCCCTCCAGAACAAGTTTCCAGCTCCATACATCTCTCCATCCCGATGTCTGTCTGTCCCAAAACCTTTGCTAAGAATGGTTCACATGGTCCACACTACAGCACAACATCCTAAAAGTGCACTGATTCTGGGAAGAGCTGCA
The DNA here is from genome assembly GCA_004026885.1 of Lyroderma lyra. NCBI lineage: Eukaryota > Metazoa > Chordata > Mammalia > Chiroptera > Megadermatidae > Lyroderma > Lyroderma lyra. Next base: position 1,026 of record PVJL010021113.1, read on the forward strand.
CCTGAGTTACCTCCATCATTCCCAAAATTGAAAGAAACGTCTCCTTTATAAGACATTTTTCTCTGACTTTCCAATCTGCTTACTTACCGGAAAATTCACCCAGAGAGCAGCTAGCTGTCCCTACAAAGTGAGTGGCAAAGCCTCCAGCCACCGGTCTGAGATGGTCCACTGCCTGTACTCACAGCCCCATCTGCAGCAGAAATTGGGGCAGGGCTTTAAGTTGCTCTGGTACCATCATTTCCATGAGCATCAGTTTCACTAGTGCCTACAGTAAAAGAGTAGCTGACTTCAGGCACCATCCTTTAGAAACAGATTTGTCTATGCAATGGGTCTTCACGAGGGAGTCAGCCTCCACCTGCCACCTGTCCATAACAATGAGACTGCAAGTATAGGGAAGCCTCTGATGAGGATTCCAGCTTGACCTAGCACCAACTTATCCAAGGTAGTTCACTGACCTTGTCCTATCACTGTGTGCTGGTGAGGAGCCTTGTGTGTGTCCCAAGTTGAGCAGATGCTCTGTTCACAGCACCAACCCCTGGTGTGCAGCCAAGGCTTATGGTCCAGCCAACTTGACCCACTCTTCAGCAAGCCCCTCACAAAGGTTCTCAATGTGAGAGGGGTTCCTGTGTGAACTCTTTCCTCCCTGCATGCAAAGGACAAGCCCTCTTAAGAGGCGGCCTGTCATGCCACAAGATATGCTGCAATGTATCAAAATTTGAAATATCCAGGAAGAGATCAGCTATGGCATAAACCTCTTTGGGAAGAACAAATGAAATGGGTCTTTGTGTATGGTTGTGTCATCTCCTGGTCTGATTATCTGGAACAGGCCCTGAGACAAACCTCTATTCTTGCAGAGCCAAGAGCAACCAGAAAATAACATTTTATTCAGAGTAGTGGTTCTCTCAAAGTTTTGCAATCATTAGATTACATTGCTGGAGATTCTGATTCAATAGCTAGGGACAGGACCCAGGGAGCTAGCTACATTTTAAAGAGATAGCATGTGATTCTTTGGCACAAAAGCCTTACTTTGAAAAATACTAGCCTAGAACAGGTTTTAGCTTCTTTGAGTCATAAACATCTTTGCACATCCTGTTATTAAAAGGAAGCACATAACATTCTCTCAAAGTTTAGGGGTCTTTGGAACTCAAATCAATGCTTACCCTTATTTTAGATGTCTTGGACAAGGTAGGGACATGTGGTCATGGCCTGACCTTGCCCTCTGGCCATATGGATACATTTCTCCTGATGTACCAGTGAAGCCCTAGGAAAACTCTGCCTGGCTTAAATTGCTTCAGGTTCTAAGCCTCAAAGACCTGCAGTAGCAGAAAAAAGGGAGCCCTACCTTAGGTAGAAATATCTGCGCCAAGAAATGAGGGGCTAAGGATGGAGTGAGGCTGAGGCTTAAGCATTTCACAACACTCGAAAATTGATTCAATGGTGGAAAGTTGGGTTATGAAGGTAGGAAGCAGGAGAGTTAATCTGGTGTCTGGACCCTGAGCAAGTCTTGCAAACTTCAAAGCACTGAGAAAGTACTAATTATGGCACCTTTAATTGGCAAGCTGAGACCAAAGTCCAGATCTAGCTTTGAGTCTGAGCTGAGAACTGGTGTTGCAAGCTGGGCTTTTCCCCCAGGCAGTGCTGAGGGTTAGGGGAGGGGATGGGTTGTACAGTGGCTTCTCTAGGGAATTAAATGCTCATACATAGGTAGTTTCTACTGCCAACGTGCCTATCCTCACACCATGTCCCAGAAAAGCTTAGGGTAAGGGATGTAGTAGTGGGCTCAGATTTGAAGATTAGGTTGGAATCAAGTCAGTTCAAGACACAGAGCCAAGTTGGGTAAACAAGGCAAGTGCACACAGGCTGGCAGAGGACACAACCCCTCTACTACTCCTTGAGGTGAAGGGTCTTTCTGACCAGAGGCATGACAAGGTCTGCCCATAGCTAGTTGCTTACATCACATGCACAGTTTGGGTTGATTAGAAAGGAATTAGTAATAGATGGATAATGGAGTGACAAGGTGAAAGGGGAGAAATCCTGCGCATAGAACACAGTTTCCTCTGGCTACTAACCCCAAATGTTCCTGACTTAGTTCCCCTTGGTTCATGATAGTGGGTACTTAGACAATGAAGATCAAGCTCTGCTTTTGTTTGCCCTGAATTATTATCTCAGGCTGGTTTCTCCCATGTCTTGGTCTACGTGGTCATTTTGTCACTCATCTTGTACTGACAATGGGCTGGTCTGTCCCCAGTCCAAGTCAGTGCCTGGGTGCCCTCAAAGGGAGTAGGCAGATACCTCCAGAACTCTGCCATCTCCGAGTGTGACCTTGGACAGTTGTCTAGGCCTTCCCCAATCTGTGTCCCCAACTGCAAAAGGAATGAAAAGCTTGGATCTCTGAGGAAGGCCCAAGGAGGACTGGAGGGTGATCTCAGGGCCTTCCCCTTTAAAACCAAGAACTGCTGTCAGCTGAGACTGGTGCTGTTGTATAGCAGAAGTGCCACTGGTTTGGGGCAAAAGAATCAGTCCTGACTGCCTCTTTCTGACTGGACTGTCCTCTCCAAGCAAGATGCTCCCTTCCTCAGGCAGTTAGGAGGATGAAATGAGTGGATGGATAAGACGGTACTTTGTAAATCATAAAATGCAATGCAAGCAAGATCTAAAATAAAGCCTACTTTTACTTCTCACATGCCACCCTTTCACATATATGCTCTCTACCTGAATCCAATTCAGGAAAATGTAATTCTATAGATCATAGCTTGCAAAACTTCAATGAACACAGGAGCCCAACTAGTCATGTACATGAGTGGAAAATACCAGATGGAGAAGGCCTGCTTTGCCAGAGACATGGGCAAGCCATGACAACTGCCAGCTGATGCTTCTCAGGAGCTGATATGGAGTGGTGGGCATGCCAAACTGGAGAGCACAGGCTCTGACTCCATCCAAAGGGGAAAGCTGCCCCCCCAGCTCCCACCAACTGTGGTTTTTGTGGGAGCTTATGCTGAGTTGCCAAATCTTTGGATTTTTGAAGAGAAGCCAGAAACCTGGACTTTTGTGTGAAATCTTAACCAATAATGTGTAACATTTTTAAATGCTGGCTAACCCAAAAAATAAAAGTTAAAAAAAAAAAAAATAGCTGAAGGCCTGATTTCTTCTCCACAGCAGAGGTCTAGTGGGGGGTGCTTACCTCAACCCTAACTCAGCAAAGGAGGCTTCTAGAGTCTGGGATAGTAGGGAATAAGATGTTAGCAGATCAAGCTGGTGAGGGCCTAAAATAAGATGGTTCTCATCTCTCAGGTCCAGTTCTTGCAAGGAATTCTGTGACCTCCCTGGAATCACCAGAGGTTTAGGACTGAGCCCAGCTCAGGCAACGTCTAGATCTTCACCCTTTGTCCTTTCCCATTTGAGGCCATCACCCACACTCTTGGAATATCTCTGGATAGTGCTGGAAGCCCACAGGTGGGTCTAGGTCCCCGTGGCTAGTGGCCAAGGACATAGGCGACCCAGTAGCACCCCGGCCCCTGCGCCCTCCAGCACCAGGCCTATGGACCCACTGGTGCTTGGCCATGGCTGACTTCTGGCCAAAGCATCTGCCACACTGAGGACAGGGAAAGGGGCGCTCCCCACTGTGCGTACGTCGATGGGCTGCCATTTCAGAGCTCTGTCGGAAGCAGCGCCCACAGTCTGGGCATGGATAGGGCTTCTCGCCTGTATGGGTGCGCACATGGCGCCGAAGGTCTGCGGCACGGGAAAAGGAACGGCCACAGTCCAGGCAGGGGAAGGGGGTCTCGCCGCTGTGGACCCGCTGGTGCTGGTAGAGGGCAGAGCTCTGGCTGAAGCAGCGGCCACAGTCAGCACAGCGGTAGGGCTTCTCACCCGTGTGAACCCGTAGGTGGGTGGTGAGGGTAGAGCGCTGGGTGAAGCCCCGGCCACAGTCCAGGCAGCGGTGGGGCCGCTCTCCACGGTGGATGGCCTGGTGCTTGCTCAGAGAGGAGGACTGGCTGAAGCCCTTGCCACAATCAGGGCAACAAAAGGGCTTCTCCCCTGTGTGGGTGTACAAGTGCTCCACCAGGGTGGAGCGCCGGGCAAAACTCTTCCCACATACATAGCAGCCATGACGCTGGTCTGCCCTTGGGACAGGAGGATGAGCACAGAGTGGGGGGCGACCCCTGCGAGGCACCTTGGATGGATGCTCCAAACTGTAAGGAAGTCCAGCAGAAGGGGGTTTGAGAGCCTTCAGCCCAGGAGGCTGTATGTCCACAGAAAGGATCTTTTTCAGTGGCTCAGTCCCTCTTCTTTGTCCTTTCTCTTCCTTGTTTCTGGAGTCTACAGGAGATAAGGGGTAGAGTTCAGAACCTGGCTTATCATGGTCCTTGAATCCTACACCCCACATGGTGACAGAGAAACTTCTTAGATATAACTACCTTCTGGATCCACAGCTGCCTCTGAGACTCAGTTTAGCAAAAGCAGGGAAGGTAAGAGTGTGACACCTTTTCCTCAGCTACAGAGGACAAAAAGAAAAGCAGCAGAGACAGAGTAGGAAGGAACTGTACATTCTATCTCTGGGCTGAGGAAATAGCTGAGGGAGAAGTGAATGACATTTTAGCTCAGTGGTGTCCTACCTTTTGGCTTTCCTGGGCCACACTGGAAGAATTGTCTTGATCCACACATAAAATACACTAACACTAACAATAGCTGATGAGATAAAAATAAGGTCACACACAAAAAAACAAACTCATGTTTTAAGAATTGGTGTAGGGCCACATTCAAAGCCGTCCTGGGCTGCAGGTTGGACATGCTTGTTTTTAGCTTGATTACAGAGAATGAGTGGATGTTTACGGATGCTTCAGGCAGCAAGAACAGCAAAGAGAGACATGAACCTGTATGGCATGAACAAGTTCAGAGGAGCTGGGCATTGTGCAACAGGTTGAGAGGATGAACTGGAAGAAGAAAACAGTGGAAACCAAGAGAAAGGGGGCTGCTACAAAAATACAACAAAAAGAGAGTAAACTAAAACACAGGAGGTGGCAGAGGATGATGTGGAGCTCAACATAGCTTTGAGAAAAAACCAGATGTGAGGGGCTCAGATTTGCAGGAGTTGGCTGTGGAGGGCCACGTATAACAGGGACCTGCACCCCAGCAGGGCCCAGTCACACTCAGAGCCCCCTTTTTAGGCTGAATCCAGAAACTAAGCAGGGCCCAGACATAATGACCTTAGCTAGGAAAACAATTCAGGAAAAAAACTGATGCGTGTAAGGAGTTGGCAGAGGTCAGGCCCAGAATAAGTCCTCATGACGTGGAATCCCCAATACTTCACCTGTGTCTGCTTCAGTCAGACACTCTCCCATCTCCGGATCTCCCGCATCTGGACCCCACAGATCGGCCTCTTCCTCTACCCAGGAGATGAGGGCGGGCTTGGTGCCTCGGAATCCTGGGGGAGAAGAACGCAAACTCCAAGATGCTGGGAGGCCGCCGCCACACCCTACCCCTGCAGTCCAGACGTCCTGTACTTAGGGCCTCCCACTCCTCCAGCAGGGCCCCGAGGCTGGGCTGGGTGGACGGAGATGTGGGCCCAGGCGAGCAGTAGGGCTCTCACCGAGCGTGCCAAAGTGGCCGTAGGTCTCCCGCATCACGTCTCGGTACAAAGCCCTCTGCGCAGGCCGCAGACACCCCCACTCCTCGTGGGAGAAGTACACGGCCACCTCAGCGAAGCTCACGGGCTCGGATCTCCTCCCCTCGCGCGCGGCCCCCTCTGATTCCCGCGCGGGGAGGGGAACCGGAGGTGGCGCCATGGGAAGTGCCAGCCCCGGTGACAAGCCAGTGCATCTCCTGGGTCCGCGGGGCCTCACGTGATCCGGAATGCCTGCCCCGCCCACCCGAGGGTTGGGGCGCGGTCAGGAAGGCTGGGGGAGCAGGAAGCGGCCTCTCCAGGGTTAAGCAGGCGGCTAAAAGCTAAGAGTTAGTGGCTGAAGGTACACACACAATCAGGACTGAAAGACATCTGCCTAAGAAATGGCGGCAACATGGCCTCGCGAACTTGGCTCTTACGCATTTTTACCCAGAAAACCCCACCCCAGGGTCTAAGCCCCCAGCCCTCAGTCAAAATGGCCGCAACGGCTACCCGTGATGAAGCAGGCGCTTCGCCACGCCTGAGAGCCAGCGGCCCGGGCGGAGCAGCGGACCACCACGTTGCCGCGCGGCTCTCCGCCCCGCAGCGCTGGGAGGCGTGGTCTTAGCCCCGTCCAGTTTTGGAGGACTGACCCGGCCCATACCACCTTTGGGAACCCGGAAGTTATTTTTCGTGGCCAGGCCGTTTATAATTGGATTTTGGCCCATCACTTGGTGACAGCAGCCTTTTCCCAATCTTGAGAGTAAAAAATGTAGTAGGTAAAAGAGAACCTTCTCCATTGGAAGCTTATTCAAGCCTGAAATTTTGGGAGCTTCTATTTCAGGAGATCGTGGGGGCAGCTCGGGGAGAGTAGGGTAGAGGTCTGAGAGAGATCAGAAGGGCCCTCCTTCTGCTAGCTTACCCTCCCCTCACATGCCCTGCAGACACATCTGCCTAATACCTATTTGCCTCTTGCTGAAGCCTGGCTCCTGATCCCTCTTGATCACAGAGCCACTGGCCACCTTCTTCCTGCAAGGATGTCTCACAAGTACCTGGGATTTGGCATGGCTCAACCTGAACTCATCCCTTTGTTCCTGCAACTTGCCCCTCCTGGGGTCTTTATCTCAGCGAATGGCACCAAATCTTCATCATTCCTACCTCCAACCTATCCCTCACTCACTGGGCACATTTATTGACTGCCTACTCTGCTACCACATGCCTTCATAAACACCCTGCCATGAGAAAACTTGATGCTTTTCCTTTGACTAGCTAAAACCAATCACGGCATTTCACACACTTCATGGATTTGCACTTCACATCTTCAGCAGGTTTGGGCTATGGTCTGGAGCTTTTCTCTGTTTACATCCTTCCTAGAGCCTCCTTTAGGCTACCTGACACTTGAGCCTGGTGGATGCTTCTCCCCACAGAAACTGGTCAAGTAAAGGGTTGATCACAGCAGAAAGGGGGAAGGAGGAGACAAAAAATCTGGAAAGAGTAAAGATACAGAGTTACCCAGGGACTTGATCCCAGCCCTAACTCTGCCAGCCTCAGGGCCCTGAAGGACACAAGAGAAAATAAATTTTTCATTAAGATCAATAGCATTTTGTCACCTGTCAGTTCCCACCCCTCACAGTGGTGCCTGTTATACACAGGCCTAGAACAGTGCTGGGTAGTGTTGGAAATTTACAGAGGGGTCTGGACCCTCCTGGGGAATAATCCAGGACAGGGTCAGCCCCTGAAGCCTATGACACCAAGCTGCTGGGTCTCTGCCTGAAGCACCTTCCACAGCAGGGAGAGGAGTAAGACCACTTGCCTATGTGAGTCAGCAGGTAGTATGAGAGATACCTGCTGTGGAAGAAGCAGGTGCTGCACTAGCTGAAGGCAAAGGGTCCCTCTCCAGAGAGTGTACTGGACCAGGTTAAAGGTAATAGCAAGGTGTGACTGCACTCAGGGCTAATGAGGGTGCTCTGTGAGTGCCAGGTGTTGAAGCTAGGCACAGAGAGATGGTAGATAAGGGGGGTGGGAAAGGCCTGGCTACAGGGAGCCTTGATTATACGTTCAGAGACCAGATCAACATTTCTGATCCCAGGGGTTCATGATTATGCCCAAACTGCTATCTTCCGGCCCTTTCCAAATACATTGTTTTGTTTTTCTGAGTGGCTGTTGTGAAACATAGCAGATTCAAAACTTGCCCTGTTAATTCTCCAAGGTCTACTCATGTTCATGTGACAGAATCAACTTGCATAGTTGCAGAAACATTCCTGGGTACCTAGCCCTGGAAGCACCCCTAGATTGTATTGTGTTGGCCAATTGACAGGCTCACAAATCAGGGATATTCCCACCCACCTTAGAACCAACCATAAAAAATACCTTCAACCAGAGAAGCAGGGATCTGTATGGGGCCCAGGGATCTGGAGACAGAAAGTGACCTGCCTCCATCCTAAAGTTGAATTCACACTGACCTAGAGTTTGGATGATTCATACCATGTAACCTGATCATGGGACCACTGGGTGCCTCACAGTCAATTAAGTGAGAAAAAGAAGGTCAAGATTTCAGTCTCCAGTGTATGTCATAAATTCAGGTCAGTAAAAATTAGGAAGGAACAACTAGAGAATGTTTCTTGCTCAACGAAACATTTTCCCTTCCAGCTGGAAGTGGGACATTGTCCCCACTTCTCATCTTTCTGTCTTTTTAGGTTTCCTCCCTTCTGGCAATCCTGAGCAGCTGTGCCTCCTACTCCACCCAAGAGATGAGGTCTGGGAATCCTAGTGAAGAACCCTAACCACCCAAGGAACATTTCTTAAGACTACCTATGTATTCATTTAATTAAAGTATCAGGCACCTCTTGGTGCCAGGCATTGTTTTAGATGTTCTAAGAGTTGGAGACATTGGTGAACCAAGATAAGGTTGCTGCTCTTAAGTTTACACTAAGCTCTACATTTACACAAAGGGAGAGAGATATCAGGTATGAGCTCTGCTGGCAAAGGTACGGAGATGTTTGGGCAGACTAAACACAGGGCTATAGAGATGGACACAGAGCCACAGTTTGGAGATTTCCAGCACAGGGCAGAAGAGCTCCAGGAGGAATTTCTTGGAGACAACATTTGAGAAGGGCATTGAAGGATGTTAGATTTGGAGGTGTAGTGTATACAGAGCAGAAGAGCAAGAGCAAAGGCTTAAAAGCTTATTAAGCTAGAAGCATGTCCAAAAACCAAAGATTCCATTTAGCTGGAGTCAAATGGGATTGCTTGCCTTTAGGGAGAGATCTGGTTTGAATTGGAGGTTAGTGTGCCATGAGCTTTCATGTTGTGGCACAGGTTCTTAAGTTTTTGCAGGAAGTCCTGGAGAGACACTGGAGGAGTCTGCCCAGGGACTTTCAGTTATGAATTTCAGTTAGGCTGGGGGATCACAGGAAACAGAATCACCAGCGGTAGGAGTAGGGTGAGTCACTCACCCTGCTCAGCCCACCCCACTTGCCTCCTTTCCTTTTCAGAGATCAAGGACAATTGGACCCCAAGGACAACAGCATGCCCAGGTAGCTGATAGGTCTCCCCCACCACATCCCTGTCTAGGGCTCTCTGCACAGGCTGCAAGCACCCCCACTCCTGGAGGAAGAAATACATGGTGTCAACATCAGAAACATCCAAACCTGTAGAGAACTTTTGTAAGAGTTTATTTGAGTGAAACTGAAGATATATGCTGGGAGCAAGATTTTAAATGCTCCAGAGAATAATGTTTTGCAATTTCTTTTATGCATTTGAAATTAAGGAGAGTATGTTCAAGATTTGGAGAAAGCAAGGCAAGGGTGGCATTACAAGAGAGTAAGAGTATATGCTGTTTTGAGGGTTACTACCCACTTCCAGGGGTATTCTGGTACAGCCACTCCTCACTTAACGACCAACCTGTTTAATGACCACTTAGACTTACGTCCAGTTCTCCAGTGTGGGGAACCCCCTTTCTTAATCTTTGTCTCATTCCCACTGTCGGTTTAGTTAGTATTCACTACACAAAGTGTTTGCAATCACATAAGACTACATATTTTGTTTATAAGTGTGGTGTCACGTGATAGCTATTAACAAATACATACTCTATGGCTCCAGGACACACAAGACATCTGCCTTTAAGCTCCTTGCTTATCGACCAATTCTCTTAACAATCAATTCATTTAAGGATCTTGTTGTAGAAATGAAGCTCAGTCCTTTTGTGAGGCTTGCCTGTACTTCAAAAGTGTGTTAACCCAGATGCACCAGAACAATGGACAGAACTGGTTTAAACCTTTAAGTAAAGAAGTTATAGGCCTGGGGCACGACTACCCACCCTGACCTGCCCAGTTAGGAATTTAAGATCAGCTCCGCCTGTGACTTCTCCCCCACCCCAGAGCGCAACACACACACACACACACACACACACACACAC
>PVJL010021114.1:0-10981 GCA_004026885.1 Lyroderma lyra
GGGGGGGGCGGGGCCAGAAACAGGAGTGGGTGGGGCAGGGCCAGGAATGGGAGGGGCCGAGGGTGGAGCCACGAACAGGAGGGGCAGGGGCAGGGCCAGGAACGGGGGAGGGGGCGGGGGGGAGGGAAAGGCCAGCGGGGGGCGGAGCCAGCGGGTGGTGGGCGGAGCCAACGGGTGGTGAATGCAGCAGGGACGAAGGAAACGCCCGGAGAAGGCGCGGTAGAGGGTCAGCGTCCCAGGTGGCGGAAGCTCATTCTCTGCTGTCGGAGGGGGGTCGGTGTCCCAGGACCACCGCAGCGAGGCAATGGCGAGAGCCATGCTCAAGGGGCCGGGAGCCACATCGGCCGAGGGGAGCCCACTGGTGGCTTGTCCCGCCTTCCCACCAGTGGGGACCACTCACGCCGGGTGCCTATGCCATGGTCACGTGCGAGCAGAGCGTCCGAACCTGTCACCCGTGAGCTGCACACACAGGCGTGTCACAGCATCGGGCACAGCCCCCTCCCCTCCCCCCACCCCGCCAGCCTCCGTGCTGCTGTCTTATAAGGAGACTTGCAGCCTAGTGCACACCGGCCCAGGACCACACGATGGGACCAGCCAGAGCGGCGCTGCAGACTGCAGAAGGACACCGGGAAGGGACATACCCCGGAGCCGATTGTGAGCCGCACATGTGGGGGTCCATATGCCTGGAAGGAGACGTGGTTGGGGGCACAGTTCCACAAGGATTGGGGGCCGGGGCCAGCACTAGGGAGCAGGCCCCACGACGCAGGAGCGCTGGATTTGTGTTCTGTTCACCGTTTGCTCTTTACCTGACATACGGAAGGAGCTCAGTAATAGTCTTCCGTGACGGAGGCTTAACTCGTGGCTTCGGGGTGGTCGAGGGCTTCACAGGAACGAGGCGGGGACTGCTGACAAGGTCTGAGGAGGAGCACTGTGCACGAGTGCGTGCGTGCATGTGTGTGTGCGCCTGTGGGCACGGTGGCAGGGACGGGGGTGGTGACGATTTCCTGTCCAGACTTCCGGACACGAAGTTAAGACTGCGGATGAACCAGAGGACGAGGGCCGGAGCACGGAAATAGATACGCTGCCCAGTGGGACGAGGGACTGAGCAGCAGCCTGCTTGGACAGAGGTGGCCGCGCTGGCTCCAGTGCGGTTCACTGCAGCTGCTGCCCCTTCTGCTGTCTCATTGGCTGACTCTAAGCCTGGTCCTGGGACAGACCCGTCCCCCTTTCTAAGGAAGCAAGGGCAAAAGAGGACCCTCACGTGTCTTCCGAGGCTGTTAAAAAAACATACTTTACAAAATAAACCTTTTATTTGGGGTATGTTAGAGAAGTTGCAAAAAGCAGCGCCCGGTGCCCTCTAACGATGACGTCTCACACCAGCCGGGACACTTGTCAACACCGAGCAGGGAGCGCTGTTCGTTGGGAGACTGCACACCTCATTTGCATTTCATGAGGTTTTTCGCTCGTGTCCTTTTACTGTTCCAGGATGCGATCCAGGATACCACGTTGCATTCAGCCTTTTTATTTTTTTGAATTCGCTTTACTTTTTGGCATCCCAACCCCTCCTTCCAAGGCAGAAGGGGCCTCAGTTATTCGCATGAGCTCCGGGACGGGCAGCATACCCCCACCACGTGAGAGGCTGTGTGGCAGGATGATCCAGAACAGGGTCCCTTGATGTCCATCCCTAGAGGGGCCCCCCGTTAGACATCGGCGGCAGAAGGCCCCGGTGACAGGCGCAGCGGAGCTGGGGGCAGGGACCAGGCTGCATGCCAGCCTGCGACTGTGACACGACATCCCAGCCTGGGGCGCCCAGCAAGTAAGTCGGGGTCACCCTTCTTGGAGCATAATTGAGGGAAGCAGGGTGGAGAAGGGTCACTGCAGGGGTGGGGGGAGCCAGGACCGGCCAGATGGTGACAGAAAGGCCCCCAAGGCCGAGAAGCTGAACGACGTGCTCAGGCGGGGGTTTCCGTGAATGATGATGGATATCGCCAATTAGACGTGTCACAGTCGGGCCTGGAAGGCACAGATGAGAACAGAGCTGAGATAATGACTTCCATAACATGCCGGGCTGCGCAAAGAGCCTGCACGGTCATGGCAAAGAGTGAGCGCTGACCCCGGAGTGGGAGAAACTTGCGCAGTGGTTTGGGTTCCCAAAAGGTGCGAACTTAAAATGAGGGAATCTAGTTCTCCCACCGCAGTGTGGTGTTCGCACCGAAGTTCCTGACCTGGGGTTGGGGGCCTCGGTTCTAGAAATACACGTACACTGTGTCCGGTTACTATAAGCGACGCACAGCACACGTTTCCATTGTGTGGATTAAGGCTTTTAAAAATCAACTCAGCAGGGCCAACACCCTGACCCATTTCCAGATGTACCTAACGGGGAGACAACCCCAGAGGCAGAACGTGCTTTATTTTTTCGGACAACCACTTAGAAGGTGAGGGGCCTCTGTGTGCCAGGCCACCACATTCACAGGGGTACCTTGGAGGTACTCGGCACGACCCTCGGACCTTAGGCAGTGGGTCCCCAGGTGCCCAGTGGGCGCATTTCTTCCCCAGTAGGGCGCTACTCCTTGTAGCAAACAGGTTTTCCTTGCTGTCCTTTCGTCCCCCGACAGCAGCAGCGTACCTGCTGTAGGGCCAATGACATCAGCTCCCTTGTCGTTATACCGACTAGTGGAAACCAAGGATCCCTTCTGAGAAAACAGACTTGTCCATTCTTTGATCTTCGTCAGCAGAGCTGCCCCAGAGAGCGATTTGAGCTCCAGGGCATGTGACATGGAGCCGGATCCCACATCTAGAAGGTTCAGTCTCTCCCACTCACCGTTCCGACGCCACTCAGATGAAGGCAGGGTCCAAAACTGTGTCTCTGCCTTTTACTGTCCCGCCGCTCAAGGCTGAGGGATTCCAGACTCCTGCTCCTGTCCTAAGAGGTCCCTCTCTGTCTCCTCCCAAAAGGTGAGCAGAGAACAACAGATTAGGAAAAGCATGGCATGCATTATTAAACAATGGCAGGTTTTTGTTTTGTTGTTTTTTAATCTGGACAGGAATAAATTATGCAAGACTCAAAGCCTTTCTATTTTAAATCCTGCTCACAGGAAGTGTTCTGCACTGAAGCGTAGGCTTCTGAGCCTTTGTCAGCCGACTCTGGGCGTAAATCGTGCTTTTCCCGGTAAGCCAGGGCCACTGTGGCAGCGGCGAGTCCTGGGTTTGCCGGCCTGCTTCCTAGGCTGCTCTGCACACACAGAACCGTGTGGCCCACTCACCCTGAGTCTAACAGGATCTCCGTTTTCTGCAGCCCCCAGTGCACTGTGGGTTGGAAAACCGGCCCCCCAGAACTAAGGACTGTTTGTGAAACAAACCATCACAGAGGGGCTTTGATCCGGGGGTGGGGAGAGAAGTGCAGGGAGGGCCTCCCGGCGTCTGCGGGTGCCTCCATCTGTCTGGGTTCATCTCTGCTCGGGGGGCATCTGGATTTTCAAGCTCAGCTTGGCCTGCCCCTCTACCTCGGGAGGTCTGGGGAGACGCCATGCAAGTGCGTCCCAGGGGCTGCTGCTGACGGAGAGCCGCGGCTGCTTGAGCGCAACCTCTGCATCACCCGGGCACTAATTCTGCCTGCACGTCGGAATGCAGACATCAGCCGGCCTTAGTCACACGGGACCTTCCTCCTCATAACCTCGTTGGACGAACCACTTTCTTCACGGCAGAAAAGGAATTTCCAAGCCACACAGTCTTTCATAGACCAAAATAGAAATTTTTATTTCCAAACACAGAGCCGATACAATTTAAAAAACATAAAGCAACCAACAGAACCATCAGGCCGTCTCTGAAAACATGGCTGTGTCCAGCTTGAGCAACAGTGAAGGTCTGGAAGCATCGATAGGACTTTACAACACAGCACTGAGAAGGAGCTGGAAGGTTCCTCCCTCCCAGGCGGGGAAGGCTCTGGTGAGTGTGGACTTGATCTGAACCAAGATAACACACACGGGTTCCAGGACAGTCCTCTGGCTCTGGCACCGCCTGCTTTCGGAGAGCTTATTTATTGCAAATGCGTGTTTTACAATCATAGATAACAGGACAGGAGTGGGTATGGTCCCTGTGTATACTGTTCACAGAAGGTGACATTTTGAACAATGTAAGTTTTTGTTTTGATGCCAAAACCCACATATGCAGCATACACACACATACACAGACACACACACACACACACACGCAAGCACACCTCAGACCCACATACCCTCACACACTCACATGTGTGCTCACATGTGCACACGCATGTGCACACATGCACACACAGGCACACACATGCATGCACATGCACATATGCGCACACATGCATGCACATGCACACATGCATACACATATGCACGTGCACGCACACATGCACACACATGCACACACGTGCACACACTCTCACATGCACACACATGTGCACGCACACATGCACACACATACATGCACACACATACACGCACACACATGTGCACACACACATGCACGCACGCACATGCATGCACATGCACACACAGGCACGCAGACACTCATGCACACATGTGCGCGCACACACAGTTTCCGCTGCCCACTTCCTCCTTGTCCATAGAACTTCTAGAACATGCATGGCCGCTGCTTCCGAAGACAACATGCCTCCTTGCTCCCCAGGGGGTGGAGTCGGAGCTGCTCCACAGGCAGGGACGTCACAGAACCGACCTTCTTCCACCTGCCTGGCAAGAGGCGGCCTGTCCGTGTGTCCCCAGAGACGGGAGGTGCCGGCCTCCACCGCCCTGACCTTACCAGCTCCCGGCACCCGTGGGAGGAGAACCAAGGAACCCCCACAGGCCCTGCTCAGCAGTGTCACCCTCAGCCAGCCAGCCACCACCCGCGACCTGCGAGGGCCGGATGAGCAGCTGAGGCCCCAGTTCCCTGCAGAGGCCTGCAGCCCGTCACCCCCGGGTTCAAGCCGCAAACGGACCACGTGCTAACTAGCTGGTCGCTCTTAGGCCGGCTGCTAACCCTCTCTGGGCTCTGGTTTCGGCATCTAAAAACAAGACTACGACGCCCTTGCATGCGCCATCAGCGTGTGCTCCTTCCCTCCCTTTGTCATCGAACAGGAAGGGGGCTGCGGCCCCGTGCCCTGGTGGCTGCCTCAGAAGTGAGCATTCCTGCAGGGAAGCCCAGGACGCTCTGGGGAACTGAGGGGCCTCCGTGGGACTAGCATGCCCCGTCTGGACGAGGTGGCTGGTACCAGCAAGGTGACCCGCGGGGATGTTACCATGACAACTGAAAGGCAGGTGCCGGGGATGACGAATCCACCCGCTGTCCCAGGCTCTGGGTGCTCTGGGGTAAGCTCTGTTCTCAGACCAGGAGCTTTGGTTTTTAATGTCCTTTTAAAAGCCAACTCCCCCTCCCTCCTACTGTGACAGACGGAAGGCACTTCTCTTGTAACTGGCACCGAGGGAGAAATGGCTGAATTCAGTCGCCGGAGTCTGGCCCTTGGCTGGAGGCGCTTCGGGTTCTGCCAGCTGGATGATGGCAGCCACCTGTGGGCGTGTCCTCAAACTTTTTCCAGGATTTATACCCAGGAGTTCCTCATGTCCCACAAGAAATGAAAGCTGACTCCCAGCACAAAGCAGGTGGGTCTAGAAGTGTCCCAAGTGTGGCGGGAACATCTGTGAGACCTTGTGGAGGGGGAGGGACTCGCAGGACTCAGGGGCCCATCAACTGGTGAGGCAGGTGGTGGGCCCTTGCGGAAGGTCATTCTAATGCCTCAACAACGAACGCCTCCAAGTTCTGCTGACCGTGTGTGAGACCAAGACGGGCAGGGTCAGGATGACTGAGGCAGGGACATCTGAAGGCCACCCCAATCCACTCTCCCCTCCTCTTTTCCAAGACAACCCCGTTTTGTTGGGGGCATGTTCCCAGACTCTTATCACAGGTAGGGGACCCATGGGACACAGTCCTGGCCAAGGAGATAACGACAGAATTCTGGCTGGCACTTCTGAGAACGCTCCGTTTAGGAGGGCAGGCTCAGCTAGCTCACCCCCATTTTCCTACCTGGAGCCCAGTGCAAACTCAAGCATCGAGGGCCACACGGTGACCGTGAGGACAAGGAGCGAGAGTGACAGAGCCCTGGGCCCTGACATCCCCGAGCTGAGAAGACGGTGCCAACCGTGGCTCAGCTCCAGGCTTCCCGGGACAGGGGGGAAGAAAGCCCCTCGTGTGTCTAAGTCAGAGCTGGGGGGACGGGGTTGTTCTAGTGCTTGTGGTTGAATCTGGGGATTTCCCCTCTGGACGGGAGTCCGCCATCTTCTGCCTCGAAATCTCACGTTGCACGTAGCACAGGTGCTCCCAGGACCCATGGCTGAGGGGACGGCGGCAGGGAGCGCGCCCACGGTCCTGGCAGCAGAGCCCCATCTGCACCCTGCTCAGTGCCACACTGTCCCTGCCGCCCGATGCACCTCCAGAACAGACTCCCCAACTTCCCTGGGGGACGGGGGCTGTTGGACCTCAGCGTCCTCACCTGCAACGTGGGCACAGGTGGACCCAGGCGCACCAGAGAGCCCTCCCTCCTGTGACAGAACGACCCAGTCACGCAGTGTGTCCACCCCCATTTTATGTCCCCCAGTCTGGTCGTTCGCCCCAAGGCCAGCTTTCGGGCTCAGCTGGTCTCACCCAGGTACGAGGCCAAGGAAAGAGATTTTTTATTAAGAGCACCCTAATTTTATTTTATTTTTTAAAAAAAGGAGGAGGCGGCCAGAATTGAGTTTTCTGAGGGGAGTCGTATCAGGCACAAGGATGTCAAAGAGGTTCTTCTTGTGTGACAAGTGTGACTGATGGGCAGTGACTGTCTAGAATGGTTTTGGATGCCAGTGAGGTCCATTCGGGACGGGGCAGGGGAGGGAGGAGCTCGGGGATCACTTAGTGATGTCTGCCAGGGGTGCCATAAGGGGAGTCCACATATTTAATGCTGGGCCTGTGTCACAATTCGCAGCCTGACCATCTCTCCTCTGCTGCTGGTCCAGACAGGCAACACTCAGATTGGGGTGAGGGGAGCCAGAGGAGCCCCCACGGGACTAGCTGAGTTCCCAGGAGGGAGGGGATTAAGGCAGGATCCCGACGGGGCCAGGGCCTCAAGGGGCCAGCTCCAGGTGACGATCCTGCCGCTGGTGAGAGACATTCTGATGACACACTTCAAAGACAGCCACTGGTGTCTCAGGATTCACAGAGCAGGCAGGGACCTTGGGCACAGGTCCCTCGGGGGCCTTTCAGCTCCCCAACTCTGGGGGGGAGGGGTAACAGGAGGCAAGTTGCGGGCAGGGGCTAGAAGTCATGCTAATTTGGGGGCCAAACCCATCGCTGGAGTGTTCACTACCAACCCAGAGACTCTCCAGTGGGGAGAAGCACGTTCTCAGACTGGTATTTCCGACCACAGACTCACCGTGAACCCTGACTGCCGACTCATCGTGCCAGCAACAGAAATAACGCTGAACCTGCAGCGTCTGGGGTTGTACCCAGCTTGCGGGCGTCCATGCAGCGGGGGCCCCTCTGCTGGCAAACAGTGCCCACGTTCAGGCCTTTTTCTGCCCTCTGCCTGTCTCTCCCTGGTGCCCAAAACTGCCCAGGGATAAGCACCCTGGACCCCTACGCCCTGCTGGGAACTCCGAAAAGGTCGTGAGAGACGCAAGTGGGTCCCGTCACCCAGGACCCATTTTCTCTGATGCCAGGAAGTGGGCAAGGGGTCAGCAAACACACGCGCTGCTGGGGTTTTCCAAGCAGTTCCACAGGCCCCAGCTGAAGGTCCTGCCCCGCGCCAGGCCCTGGGGTTACAGTTACAGCAGCTGCGCCCCAGGACCTCACAGAAGGACACAAACCCGGGCCCCCAGCCTGCATGGCTGCGTCCTGGGACGACTCTCCTCCCAGCACGGACTTCAGGAGACAGACTAACGCAGGTTCAGATCCCACCTCTGCCCGAGTGTCTTTCCGTTTTTAAGCCTCGGCTTTCTCATCTCAAAAATGGAGGCAACGTAATAGCAAACCCTCAGGGTTGCTGTGGGAACTGCAGCAGACAGGGCTCCTGGAGCGCCTGCCGAGGGGCCAGGCACCCGCAGCACCAAGCAGAAGGCACCCTTTGTTTCTGGAGTCTTCACTCCCTCCGCCCCCTGTGGCCGAGCTCCTGGAGTGGCCTGTTCTGCTGCCCATCCGTCCTCCCCTTCCCTATAATCACCCCCGGGGTCCTGCCTGCGTCCTCCTGCCTCCGTGAGCACAGTCCCAGCGTTGGGAGGGGGCGGGAGAGGCAGCTTCCACTTGCTGGCCCGTGTCTCTCCTCCTCCTCTGCCTTCTTCCCCTTCTGTCTGTCCCTCTGTCTTACGCAGACACAGCAACATTCACACTGCTCAGCACCCCCTCGCTCTGGGGACAGAGGAAAATTCATCGCTCACAGGCCCCCCCACGGCACCCTTCTCCAAGGGCATTTTGAAAGCTCTCCGCAGCCCTGCTCAGGAGCCAGAGTCACGGAAAGCTGTGTCTGCACGCACTGTAGGCAGAAGCGATTACACTCGAAAAGCACCAGCACACGGTTGTCATATGTCCTATTGCAGCTGTATTTATATGAAAGTAATGAAAATACCGGTTCTCTTTAAAAAAGGTATGCAAACAAGCAGCCTCTATGGCATCATTATCGACGATTAAAAAATACATTCAGACCTTCCCACCCGCCAGCCCCTACTGCTGCGTCTCCCTCCCCAACATGACACAACCGCGTGTACCATGACAGCTGTTTCTTTCTGAAGTCTCTGCCAAGGGGGGACCCTGCTGTGCGGGGCTCCCCCACCCTGCCCCTGGGGAAGGGGGTGACGGGGATTCCCACCGGGTGCCCACGGGGAAGTTACTTCCCTCCTCTGGGCCTCGGCCCTCTCCCCCTGAAGTGGAAGGTTAGGGACAGAGACCTTCGAGGCTCCTGCGACAGCCCGGACCTCCTGGGGCTGGACGCACACGACCCAGCGAGCGTCTGGGCGTGGCTGCCTGGCCCTGCGGGGGCTCGGTTCCCCCAGCCCCAGATTTTCCGGGGTTGCCTGCAGGGCACGGCCTCCTGGCTTGGTTCCTAAGTGAGCTCTCCGAGTCAGTGCCAACGCTCTTCTGGGCAACACCACTTTCCTACCGCGTGAACGTCCAGTTCCTTTCGGTTCCTGGGGGGCCGGGGCCCCCACCGTGAGAGCTGTGCTGAGGCTGGGCCTGTACTGGACAGGGCGGGGCCTGCGTGTGTGAGAGCAAAGGGGCGGGGCCTGTGCTGGACAGGGCGGGGCCTGCGTGTGCGCTAGCAAAGGGGCGGGGCCTGTGCTGGACAGGGCGGGGCCTGCGTGTGCGCTAGCAAAGGGGCGGGGCCTGTGCTGGACAGGGCGGGGTCTGCGTGCGCCAGAGCAGAGGGGCTGGCGGCAGGGCCCTCGGCCTTCCTCGGGTACCCGCTGCTCAAAGGGCCTTTCTGGGTCTATAACACATTACGGTTCCACAGGCCTGTGGAATCCCTCTTGGTCTCCTATTTGTAGCTGAAAAGACAAAACTGATTTTAAAGAGTGGGCACTAAGCATTGTTTTTAAAGGAAAACTTAGTGTTGATTTAGGGAAAACATGATCCAATCATAGAGCACTTAGGAACCACTCCAGAATTCCCTGGGGAGGAAGGGACGTGTTCGGGCCTAGAGGCCCAGCATGGAGTCCTCCTGGCCCTTGCCAGGGGGTGCAGAGAGCTAACGGCCTAGTCCGGCCGACCAGGGCCTGGGTCGGGGTGCCTGGAGCATGGCTCCCCTGTGGGAGCACGTACAGGACATCCTGGGCCCGGGGACCTGCCTCTGTCCAAAGTCCCTCCTGGGAAGAGGAGGGCGAACCCTTCAGGTGGGCCGAGCAACTAGGACCCTGGGCCCCTGGTCCTGGGTGTGGCAGGTACCCCCGTCTATCCCTTCAGCTCAAGTTGGAGATGATGACAAATTCAGCCCAAGAGTGACAGAGGTGACGCCGCCGGCCCTGTGAGAGCAGGCTCGGCCTTCTGCACAGAGACCTGAACACTGAAGTGTCTGTCCTGCTTGTCCCTGAACAGAGCACACGGGGCTCAGTCTGCCCTCCTGCTGAGGGCACAGTGCATGGCCACCGTCACTCCTCATTAGTCTGTGCTCTCGGGGGCTCCTGCACATGGGGCCCCCATGTTGCTGTGCTCTTTAGCTCTTTCTGGGTCTGCTCTTTGTAGTTCTGTCCTTCCCTGATGTCTCTCTATCACTTGTCTCTTTTCATTGCTGTCACTGGGTCTGCCTTCGATCACCACCGTCTCCATAGCATCCAATCTGCTCTCGTCTTACAAGCTGGACAAGCACATTTGTGTCCCACGGTGCCCAAAACCAGTCACTGAGCGAGGCCTGGGGTGCTGACAACTCCAAGGCCTTGTCCCTCACATCTGGGTTGGGGGCTGGCTTCTGGAGAAGAGGCTGCCACACAAGGGACAGGTCACTGCCCCTGCTTTGCAGGGCTGACTGCAGACCACAACCACAAAACATCCCAACTTCTCCCCAACTACACACAGACGCCATGTATGAAACTACACATACGGAGCATGTACACACAGAGCGTAGGAAACTCTGCACGACTCCCCGGTCACACAGAGGTCACCGCGTAAACAGGAAGACAACGCTGTATAAAAAGTAGTTCCGTGCTGGGGACACGGGTAGTCTCTACACTGACGCAGCTCTGCGGGCCGGCCTGGTCCGTTTTCCCGGCGTCCTCAGGAGGAGCCCGGGGCCAAGGGGAGGTGGGAAGAAAAAGTCACCTGCGCGCCCACAGCGGGCTAGGTGGGCGGGGGGCCCTCGTAGCGGAGCATGAGCGTGAAGGAGCGGGCAAAGTTGTTGGCCAGGGTGCACCTGCGGTCTTCCTCCCCGACGGGGAGCAGGAACAGCAGCAGCAGGAGCAGCAGCAGCAGCAGCTGCAGTGGGAGCGCAGCGCAGCAC
>PVJL010021115.1:0-11045 GCA_004026885.1 Lyroderma lyra
GCGGTGGGCTGTGGTGGGCACGGTGGCTGCGGTGGGCGCAGTGGGCGGTGGTGGGCGCGGTGGCTGCGGTGGGCGCGGTGGCTGTGGTGGGCGGTGGTGGGCGCGGTGGGCTGTGGTGGGCTGCGGTGGGCTGTGGTGGGCTGTGGTGGGCACGGTGGCTGCGGTGGGCATGTTTCCCATACGTGCTCCCCTCCTCCCTTTATTGTGCTCTCAGCACACGTCCGACCACCGGTCACAAAAGACAAACTGAGGGGCCACGCCTTTACCCGGCCGGACCTGGCAGCTGTCCCACGGCCTCAGCATGGAAAAGGGCCCGAGGACACTGACTTCTATGCCGCTCCATCGACCGAGCTGCTGGGAAACGGGGCAGGAGCCTCGATGACTTGCTTCTGGCTGGAGAGAAGAGAAACGGCCACCTCCAATTTGTGTCCTGGGAGGTCCCGCCTCCCCGCAAGCCCCCGAAGGACAGCCGGGTTGCAGGCCTACCTGCTTTGCTCATGGGCCCCCTCTCAGCAGAGGGGACACCCAGGCACTCACGTGAAAGGCCCCGGTGTTCTCCGAGTTGGCACCGAGTAGGACAGAGCTGCTTCTGCCCCGCCCCCTTACCCTGGTACCCGCCTTTCATTGGCCTTCCTGCGTGACGGTGGAGGCTTGTTTGGGGAAATTTCTGGAGTCCTCTGGTCGGGGCAGCGGCCCTGGCGCCCTTGCTGACCCCCCTTCATCAGCCCTGCTGTCCGGGGGGGCTGGCGTGAGCAAGCCTTGGGGGTAATGTGAGGTCGCCCTGCAGTCCTGGAGCGGAATCTATTTGCTTAGGCAGATTTTTAGGGCTTGAGTTTTCACTCACTTCCTGAGTGCATATAGGCTGGTTCCTGTGAGTCACCGCCTCCCGGCCGGGCCTGGGGCCGGGGCCTCAGCCGCCTCCCGGGCGGGCCGTTTCCATGCGGCAGAGGGCAGCATTTCCAAATGCTCGGGCCTTCGGGGGGGCCTGGAGCCAACGGTGTTCCGGTTACAGAAAGACGTGTCCCACAGCTTCTCCGCGCGGCATGCTGTCACCACGCCGTCTTTTACACACAACTTTTCTGGTTAATCTGGAGGTAGCCATCCCCTCGTTTCCCATTTACTTAGCTTTCTATGTACCCACTGCTATTTCGTCCAAACGTTCCAGAAAACGTGTCCAACGCAAAGCAGTCTATCCAAATTTCCATTTCAAAATGCTCAAACACGCCAGGCAGGCCTCCCTCCTCTCTGTCCCCGCCCTGGACTGGCCGTTCCCCGGTTCCTGGCTTCTGTCCGGGTCCTTCTCTACGCCCTGCGCGGGCCGCCCTGTTGTCCGTGCCTTGTCCGCTGGCTTACTCCCTCGCCACGGTGAGAGCATGCTCCAGCCCCTTCCCAAGGGAGAGTGTGTGGCAGGTGCGTTCGGTGAGTCCTCGCACACCCTGAGATCTTTTAATTTACTGCCACGGGGCAGTTTCTAGTGGGCGAGATGCTCCTTCACATCTGGGAGGCACTGATTCATCGTCTTCTAGCTCCCAGTATTGCTGTTGAGAAACACGCTGTGTTGTTTATTTTCTCTAAGGTTTGAGGATCTCTTATCTGGATTGGTCTGATTTCATAATAAAATTCCTTGGTGTGAAACATTTCTCATTAACTGTGCTGGCTTCTTGAGAATGCTTTCCACTTGAGATTTGTGTCTTTTAGCTCTGGGAAATCTTTTGTATTATGCCTAGCTGACTTCATTGGTGACGTCTACCAAACATTTAAAGAAGAATTTACACTGATTTTTCTGAAGTTATTTCAAAATACAGGAGAAAAGGGATTATTTTCTAACTCATTTGATGGGGCCAGCATTCCCCTGATACTAAACCTAGACAAAGACATTGTAACGATGAAAACTATACAGCACTATCCCTTGTGAACGTAGACACCAAAGTCCTCAATAAAATGCAGTAAGATGAATGAGAGAGTATATTGAAAGGATTTTACACACGAACAAGTGGCATTTTTACTAAGAACTGAAAAAGAGGGTTGACATGTAAAATTTATTCAATTTGATACACCACATTATTAGAATGAAAGAAAAAAAACCACATGATTATCTCAATTGATGAAGAAAAAGCATTTGACCAAATCCAACACTCTTTCCTAGAAAATATTCAACAGTCTAGGAATAGAAGGAATTTATGAAAATTTATAAATAACATCCTACTCAACTATCCAAGACTGAAAGCTCCCCCTTAACATCAGGAACAAGACAAGGACGCACATTTTGCCACTTTAATTCACCTCATGCTGGAGGTCCAGAGCAATCAGACGAGAAAGAGAAATTAAAGAGATCACTTGGTACAGAAAAAAATCTATTTTCATGTGACATGATCTTTATATAGAAAACACTGAGGAAAATACATTCGCACAAAAATATGGTTTTAGATTCATTCTTCAAATCTCAGCCTTTTGATTGGGAGTTTAATCCACTTACATTTAATGTAATTGCTAATAATGTAGGATTTGCATCTGTCATTCTGTCATTGTTTCCTATTTGCTTTCTGTCTTTTCTTCCTCTATTCTTACATTAATTAATTCTTCCTTTTGTGTGTTAACAGGTATTTTCTAGTGTATCATTTGATTCCCTTGTATCTTCTCTTTTGTGTGTGTGTGTGTGTGTGCGCGTGCGCATGTGCGTGTGCGTGTGTGTGTGTGTGTGTGTGTGTGTATAAATTTTGTTTTAGTGCTTTCCCTGGGGATTACCATTAACACATTAATTTAAGATAATCTAGTTCCAATTAAAGCCAATTTCATTTTAATAGTATACAAAGACTAGTATCCACTGTTGCTCTGCTCCTTGCCCTCTTTTTGCTATTATTATTTATATAAATTGTATCTTTATACATTTTAAGCCCATCAACACATTTTTATAATTCTTGCCTTATTTAGTTATCTTCTAAATCAGTTAGAAGAAAAAGTGTTAAAAATAAAAATACATTTATACTGTTTTTACATATACTTGTGTAGTTACCGTTATCAGTGCTTTTTATTTCTTCATGTAGATTCCAGTTACTGTCTAGAGTCCTTTTATCTGAGCCTGAAAGATTCCCCTTAATATTTCTTGCAGGGAATGTCTGCTAGTAATGAATTCTTTCAGTTTTTAAAAAATCTAGTAATATCTTAATTTCTCCTTCATTTTGGCAGGATAGCTTTTCAAGACATTAAATTCTTGGTTGACACTGTTTTGTTCCAGCACTTAAATATGTTATCCCACTGCCTTCTGACCACGACAGTATCCGATGCGACGTCAGCATTTCATCTTAACTGGGATCTCTTGTTAGAACAAGTCATTTTTCTCTTGACACTTTCAAGATTCTGTTTTAGTCTCGGGCGTCGATAGTTTCTAATGTGTCCAGATGTAGATCTTTTACATCATTCCCCTGGGAGTCAATTGATCTTAGGTGTGTGAATTAAGGTGTGTCATCAAATTTCTTGTGTTTTTGGGCATTATTTGCTCACATATTTTTCTTGCCCTTTCTCCCTCCTTGTTTTCCAGAACTCCCACTACACGTGGGTTGGTGTACTTGATCATGTCCCGCAGGTGACGGAGCCTCGGCTACTTCTTTACATTTCTCAGGCAGAGCAATCAGCCTTGGTCTATCTTCAAGTTCACGGATTCTTACTTCCGCAGCGCACGTCATCTGCTGAGCCCCTCTAGTGAATGTTGTATTTCAGTTATTGTACTTTTCAACTCCAAAATTTCTGCTTATTTTATTTTATTTTTTTTATATAACTTCTATCTCTAGATTATCTGTGTGGTGAGACATTGTTTTTATTCTTTTAATTCTTTGGGTATGGTTTTCTTTAGTTCTTAAAAACTAGTTATAATAGCTGATTTATGGTCTTTGACTAGTAAGTTTAACATCTGGTCTTCCTCAGAAATAGTGTTTATTGATTGGTTTTTTCTCCTTGTGTGGGCCATACGTTTCTGGTTGTGTGCATGTGTCTTTAAAAAAAAATCAACAAAAGAAAATTGGGCAATTCAAATAATATAATATAACCTAGAAATCAGGTTCTCCTCTCTCCCCAGGGTTTGTTTTTGCTTTTGCTTTCTGCTGTTGCTGTTTTATTGACTTATCTTAAGTAATTCCTCAGTCTGTAGTCTTTGCACATGTGGCCACTGACGCTCTGCTAGATTAACTTAAAGGTCAGTCCCCGATTGGACAGACTTCCTTACAGGCTTTGAACCAGAAAGCCTTCTCCTCTTTGTGAGGGGCTCTGTCCTGGGACACACTGGTGTACTGGCCAACAGTTGGCAATTCTTCCTTAGTTTTCACTTCCTATTTGCAAAGAGCCTTGAGGTCGGCCAGACGTCGGAGCTGAAGTCTTTCTCAGATCTTGCCTGGGCACGCGTACAGGCTTGTGCCTGTGTGTGGTCTTCTAGGTTTCTTAGCCAACCTCTCGTTTGCCCCGGCGTGTATTGCGGCCTCCATAACCGCACCGTTAAACCTTTGCCACTATTGGTTTAATTGATTCAATTGCCACAATTAATTATTTTGGACCCACGTCCTAGCGACAGGGTTTGCAGTCAGGTCAAACCTTATCAAGGAGCTTTTCCAGAGTTACTAGACGGGTAAGACAGTGACAGTTTTGGGGGGGATGTTGCTTTTTGGGGAGTGCCAACCCCCCTGTCCTGATGAGGCTGCTGCTTTTCACATGGGTCATGCTCTCGAGGCTGCTGGTGCAGAGCTGGGCAAAGGGGATGAGGACAGAGCAAGTGGACACTCCACAGGGCTCACGACTCCTCCCGAATTGCAGCCATTTTTCTTCCGTCGACGCTGCTCAGATTGTTGCAAACCTTTGGTTAATTTCCAGAGTTTTGAAATAGTCGATTTTGACCATTTTCCCAGTTTTTTTGTTGGTTTTATGGAGGAGGAGATTTTGGGAAGTTCTCCTTCCAGTAATTGTCGAATGGAAGCTCAGTGGCAGGAGGCACACAGGCATGTGTCACCCTGAAATGGCTAAACTGACGTTTTAGAAGTTGAATCTGCACGTTACAATTCCTCGTGGAAGACAGAGGCCACAACACCTCTCACCCAGGCAAGTTATTTCATAATTACGTCCCAAGGTTTGTGAACATAACCTCAAAACCTGAAGTTGTCCCTCACAAGGGACCACATCTCACAACGGACCCAGTGACCCGGTGATGCGGCGTCTGACTTATTTTTCAAGGTCACCGTGTGGAAGGGGCAGGCCTTGTTCTACCTCTATGGTTCACCCCATCGTCCTTAGGGGGTGTTACTGTTTGATGGGCAAACGGAAGCTCGACATGCCATGGCTCAGACCAGAATAATTTATGCCCAACGCCTTGTAGCTTTGTCCATCTCACTTGATGTAGGTGGATGAGCCCGAGGGGTAGAGGCGGACCCAGCACGCGGCCACGCCCTTGCAGGAATCAGGAGACCCAGGGGCCCCTGCGTTGGCCGCCATTAAAAAAACCTCCTGTGTATCCTGTCTTGCTTTTACATGCGCCAGAAGGTTTTATATAGGAAAAAGCTGTTTAAATCATGGGGCAAAACGCTACCTAGTATTTACAAATCAACCCTTGACTGAAAAACATAATGAAAATATCAATTTTCAGTTGGGAGGCCAACTACAAGTTCTATTTTAGACACTCCCCCCCCCATTTTTTTCAAGTGTGCAACTGAAATGATGATGATAGTTTCCCATTTCTATCACTGACTTTTTGATGTTGGGCCCGTTTAGATCGCCAAGCCCAGAATACCGATTTTATTTTCACTTGATGATCCTGTTCTCCGGAAACTACCAATCAAGTTTCTTTAATATTATTCCCCAAACGGCCTGGCTTTCTTTTCTCCATCCCGGGGTTCTCAAATGATGGGTCCTTTGTGAAGAACCAAACCGTCACCAACCCCTGGGAATCGGCTGCTGGTTAAGTCCGATACTTAACCCGCCGGCTGTTTTATCAGAAACATCGTCGGGCCTGTTGGGTGAGCGATCAAGGTTCTGTTTAGTGGATCCGAGCAGGATGCACCTCCATCTCCGACGAGACACCCTCGTCAAGCCTTCCACGCACCACGAGAGGCTTTTTCGCACAGAACGGGACCCCCAACTCACACCGTTTGACAAAATCTGGCAGTGAAAGGTGGGGAGTTTATCCCGTGTTTTGCTGTCATCGTCACCGGTCCCCGGGAGGTTCCCTGTGCGCGGGCCTTCCCCACGACTCTGTCGTTCTGGACGGGACGACTACTATCGAATGTCGTGCCTCCGGCTCCATGCTTTGTAGGCTGTGTCTAGAGACACCGTCTTTTAAAACTAACTTCCAGATGGAAATACGAATGCCAGAGCGTCGGGATGGAGGGACAGGAGGCGGGGGGACACCGTGGGCCCTTGGTCCCGTGACTTTCTCTGGGCGTCTGTCTCACGCGCGTGCAAATCGCCTCAGATTTTGGTGGGCTGGCTGGGTCCCCTCTGCAGCATGTTCTATGAGTTGGTTGCTCTGTACTGCATTGGGAATTGGGGTCCCCACGTCCTCACCCCGTTATTAACCAGAGTGACCAGGGGCCGAGTTGCTTGTTGTTACAGAGCGCGCCGGCGTGTCTGCGGCTCGGTGACCGCCCCGTGCACCTCCCTACGACTCAGACGTATTTCCGGTCGTGCCCCGTAAGCCTCGGTCACGCCGTACTTCGGACTCCCCCTAATTTCCTCAGCAGCCACCCTGTCTCTCCCCATCTCCACAGGTGTCTTTGCTGTCTTCCGTCTTCCAGCTCGTTACTGGGGGGTTACTACGCGGCAGGCACTGTGGTGACTGCCTCACATCCATCAGCCCCCCGAGCCGGGCCTCGGGGCGCACAGGGGCTACGTGACTCGACGTCATCCTGACAGCAAGCAGCTGCACTCGGACTTAACCTCGAGTAGCCAGGCACCAGCCGTGCTCTGACCGCCACTTCTCGGCCGAGAACCCTGTGTGCCACCTTCACGTCGCTTCGCTGCTGGCGCGTCACGCTTTGCCTTTCGCTGTGACGTCACGTAACTATCACTCCTCACGCTCGGTTCCGCCTTTGCTCCACCGCGATGTCCCCGTCGCCCGGCAGGCTGGCCCTCCAAGCCCGTCCCTAAGGAAGGCAGGGCCTCCCCTTGCCTGTTCTGCTGTTGCCATCGCCGGCCACCGGTGGGGACCTGCTCCTCACGTCGGCTCTCCCTCACCGACCACACGCGCGACGCACACGGGCGCCGGCACTGGGGACCTTGTCCCTGCCTTTGCCTCTGGCACGAGGTCTGGCTTGGGTCCCTTTGCTGGCTTGGCTCTATGCGCCTGCAGTTCCAAGTCCCATTTGTCCTTCCAGGCCTTAAAAGATGCTTTTTGCTCCATGAAGCTGTTGTGAGCCATCGACCAGGAAGTCCTCTCTTCCCCTGACGTCTCGTGACATTTGGTGTGCCCTCACTGTGGCATTTATTCCCCGCCATGTCTCGTTGTCCCGCTGCCATCGCTGTGCAGGTTTGAGCGCACAGCGTGATGACTGTTACGTGTACTGTGAGGCGATGAGCACAGCTAACACGCATCGTCCACACAGATACACCAGAAGGAAAAGAAGAAAAAAGAACGAAGCACGAATACTCTCCTAAGGTTCCTAACGTCACACAGAGGTGTCACCGTGTGTGCGTGACACCCCAGGGCCCACTTATCTCATAGCTGCAAGCTCCCACCTTTGACCTTCCTGCAAATTCCCGAGACCCCGCCCCTCGCAGGCGCCCTGACCTCCTTTTCTGTGGATTTGGCTTTTCTGTTTTCCTTTCGTTAAGGTTACACGTAAACGAAATCACGCGGCACTGGCCGTCCTCTGCCTGCCGTGTCTCACGTGGTGCCATGCCCTCGGCGTCCGTCCATGTTGTTGCAAATGGGGCGATTTCCTAGGTTTTCATGACCGAGTAACATTCCATCGGGTGTGTGTCCCACAGCGTCCTTACGCACTTGGCCATCGGCGACAGGGGACCATTTCCATAACCAAGTGTCTTCGGTGTCCCCGGCGAGCACCCAGTGGGCGCTCCCTGTGCACATGCTGAGCTGAGCTGCACGTCCAGCCCTTGGCCCCTCGGACCTGCCCCAGCTTCTCTGGAGTTACTAGAAGAGTCTTCTTCGTAGGTTCGTCTCGGTGCTGTGTCTTCTCTTGGGAAAATAACCCTAGTTCTGTTTTTTTCCTCTTAGGTCCTGTTTCCACCTTTAACCATCGAAAGGGCTGGGCTCTGAGCGGTCCCCAAGGCCCCCATGTCCTCCTGCTATGAGGCACGGACACGGAAGGCCGCTTCCTGATGAGCCGAGGGCCTTCCAGGGCTTGGCTCTCCGTGGGCATCCCGCTGGGGGTCTCCCTGCCCCCGGCTTTGAACACATGGTGGGACTGTCCCCTCTCCTTCCTCCTCTTGGGGGGCTGTAGACCCCCAGACTGCCCTTCGGTGCACGTGGGGAAGAGACGGAGGTGGCCCAGGAGCCCCGAGGGAGGGAGCGCCTTTACAAGGAGGCCGCGTCTCGAAGGCTGGTCAGGCCTTCGCCCCGCACCTGCCCCCACGACCTCCTGACCTTCCGTCTGTGCTGGTCCTGCTCACAGAGCATCGGACCTGCAGGGCGCCGGAGCCCAGCCAGGAACAGTCCAGGATGCAAAGGGTTAAGGCAGGAGCCCGCTGGCCAGAGAGGATGATTAGTTATCAGGTGGCCAGGACCACGCTTCCTCCCGGGGCCTGCACGCCCCTTTCACGTGATCTCCCGCCGTGGCCCCGGACGGGAAAACGTTCTCACTAAGTCCTCGTAAATGCCGGGGTTTGCTCTCGTCGGCACGAATCCGGCACGGCCGCGGCCCCTGAGAGCCAGCAGCCCCGTGGGAGCCGGGCAGGAAGCCGGCATCGCAGCCTCCCCCACGGTCCCGGGTCCCCAGTGGGGGACGCGTTGCGGGGAGGGGGCAGGGGCTGCAGCAGGCCTGCTGGGGGAGGCCCGGCTCTGAGCGCCGGCGGGTAGAGCCCTGAGGATCCGCGCCGTGTGCTCAGTGACCCGACGGCCCCGGGAGCTTTGAGCAGAACAGAATCCAAACCTCACGCCGTGCTCGTGGCTTCGGCCCAAGTAAGAGAAATGAGGTGGGGTCCCCGGGCGTGGCGGGGGGGGGGGTCCCCAGGCCTCAGACGGAGGCGAGGGGCTCGGCGACAGGCTGGGAGGGAGCTGTGTCTTTAAGACTGCCCTATGGTTATGCATATTTTTTCTTCTATGAATGGGTTTTGCTGTAAATTATAGCTTTGCCCGTGGTCCCCTGGGTCAAAAGAAAGAGTCTCCAAGCAGAAAACAGCACCGATTGGCGCGTTCCCGCCTTCCCTCCCAGCCCCCTTCCTAATTGAAACCAAATGTGCGATTCGCTGGTGGCTGGGTCCCTGGCGCCTCCCCAGGAATCCTCAGAATGTGAGGTTTCTCTCAGAGGCGTCTTGCATCAGCCCGCGGGTGAATGCGGCCGCCGGGCTCCTCCGCCGACCGGCGCGCTGCAAAACGCCGCGTTTCCCCGCGGGTGCTGCGCGCGGGGCCGGGCCCGCAGGGGACGGGGGCCCTGCCTTCTGCTGGCCGGCGCGGAGCAGGCCTGGACGCTGTAAGTGGCGCCTTTCCCTGCTCCTTCGTGCTTTTCTGTTTCCTTCGCCGAAAACGAAAGCGGCGCCTGGCCTTCCGCTGCCCCCGGAGAAGTGTCCGGAGCAGGCAGACGCGGAGCGAGCGGCCGGGGCCCCCCGACGGGCGACACCCCAGGTCTCGTGTCCTCGGGGGGGTGGGTGGGGGGCTGGATTCGGATTCCAGGGGGCAAGAGAAAGTGCGCCGATGACCAAGGAAAACGGGGGCACGAGGAGGCATCCAGCCCACTGCGGGCGCAGCGAGGCCCAGGCCGAGGGCCGCGGGTGGCCGGGCAGGCCAGGGCCGCGCTCACGGTGGCCGGTGGCCGGGCCTGCAGGCGGCGGGGCTGGCGCCGGGGCGGGAGGACGCTTTTTCCGGGGAGTGGCGATGTGCCGCGAGATGGCCGCAGAGGCCGAGGGGCGGCCGGGCCGCGGTTCTGGGGGGGCCGGGCGGGGGGCGGCCTGGGCGGATGGCGCTGGGGGAGCCTCGGCCTGCTGCCCCGCCGGCTGGGCCGCGGCCCTTTGTTGTGGAGGACGTGGGGCTGGTGGCCCGGGGACCGCCGAGCGCTGGCCCAGGCCCCGGCGGCCCGTCCAGGGGGCAGAGCTCCGGCGCGCGGCGGGCGCTGTAGGCGGGAGGTGGCCCTGGGCCGCGGCGGGGCCGGCACCGTCGTGCGGAGTGCGGTCGCGTGGCCCCCGAGGGCCCGGCTGCAGGGTCTCCTGGCTCTGCCCACGCGCGGCGCTGTCGCGGCCACCACGGGGACCCGCCCGCAGCCCGGAGGGGGCCGTGAGCCTCGCCGGCCGTGCTGCTGCGTCGCCCGTGGGAATGAGGGCAGCCGAGGCCGCAGCGCTGACCTCCGGGCCGGGCCTACCGCACCCCAGTCCTCCACGCGCGGCCGCGGCCCCTGGCTTCCAAAGGCGGCTCAGGGCTCCCTCCGCACAGGGCACGAGGCTGCAGGGCGGGAGGGGTGCCGGCGGGGGCGGTTCAGGCCGGGCCCACACTGAGCTGCTGGCTTGGGACCCTGGGGGGCCGCGGTCCTGCCCTCGGGACGTGGTGTGGGGACATGCCGCGGGGACGCGGTGCCGCGGGGACACAGTGCCGCGGGGACGCGGTGCGGGGACATGCCGCGGGGACGCGGTGCGGGGACATGCCGCGGGGACACGGTGTGGGTCATGCCGCGGGGACACAGTGCCGTGGGGACACGGTGCGGGGACATGCCGCGGGGACACAGTGCCGCGGGGACACAGTGCCGCGGGGACGCGGTGCGGGGACATGCCGCGGGGACACGGTGTGGGTCATGCCGCGGGGACACAGTGCCGTGGGGACACGGTGCGGGGACATGCCGCGGGGACACAGTGCCGCGGGGACACAGTGCCGCGGGGACGCGGTGCGGGGACATGCCGCGGGGACA